>WYDF02034068.1:0-26040 GCA_009867245.2 Adranes taylori
TATATATAATGATTTAAGGATTTTGTTTAGAAAAATTATTTATAACGATTTTGGTGAAAAATTATTATATTTGAATAATTAAAATTTTATATATGTTTTTTATTTATTGATTAAGTTTTTATAATAGTTTTGACAAATCATTATTATTTCTAATAATTTATTGTTTATTTCTTTTTATATTTATAATGATTTCGGCAAACAATTAAATGTTATTTATCGAAATTACATAAACTTATTTTTTTTTAATTTTATTAAAGAAGCTATTTTTATTTTTGATTTAATTTTTATAATAATTTTATTTAAAAAATTATTATTTTTTATAATTAACCTATCGTAAACACTATTTGTTAAATTGGCGATGCATTTCGGCCTTCGGCCATTTTCAAGTCATTTATAAAAATTGATAGTTAAAATTATTAGTTATTAGTTAAATTTTAGTTAAAAAATTAAAAAATTATTATTTCTAAAAAACTTAAATTCTTTTAAACTTTTATTTCATAATAATTAATTTAACGGTTTCCGAAAATCAGTTTTACCTTCAAAAATTGCTTTTTATTTATTTATTTACTTATTTATTCCTTTCAGTATTTACTAAATTATAAATTAATTAGTTAATTTCCCTCTTTATATTTTGATTATTTATTAGGAATGACTTTCAATTTGTAAAATTCTATTTTCTAATTTTTTAGTGTAATAATATTGGGCAAATCATTATTATTTAAAAACATGTATTATTAATATTTTTTTATTTCTTTAATATTTTTGATTTTGGTTTCATAAATATTAAGTTTAAAAAACTTCTATTTTTTACATTTTTCTTACTTTTTATAAAAAAATATTTATGAGTTCGGATACACATTATTATTAAAAAAAATATTTCTAATTTATGTATTTATTTCTTATTTAATATTTATAATGATATGGGCACAAAATTATTTTAAAAATACTTGAGTAGTGTTTTTTACATTTTAAATAAAAATATATTAAAATAAAGCAAGTATTGATTATTTTCATGGGAATCATGAGAAGTTTATGTTTATATATATTTTTTTATTTGAATAATGGTTTTCGACAATGGGTTCAATTTAAAAAATAATTTGATTTATAATAATTTTGTTAATAGTAGTTGTAACGTGTTCCATTGTAATGTTTTTATGCTTTTATAGGTCGAAAACACTATATCACTTACTTTGTGGCCGGTTTCGAGCATACGCCCATTCTCAACCGTTCATTTAGAATGACTAATTCAGGTTATGTTCTATTTGATGTCGTTGATGGCAAAAGAACTACTACACAAGACTACCAATTCAAATCCGACAACAGTGCCATCAACGACAATAACGCCATCGACGACAACAGTGCCATCAAATTGAACGTAGCCTGAATTAGTCATTCTAAATCAACGTTTGAGAATAGGCAGATGCCCGAAGTCGGTCACAAAGTATGTGATATAGTGTTTTCGACGTATAAAAATCATAAAAACTTTATAATAATTACAATATTTATAATAATTTTGGTCAAAGAATTATTGTCTGAATAAATTAAATTTTTAATTTCTTAAAAAATATTTATAATCGTTTTAAGCAACTCATTATTATTTTCAAAAACGTTTAAACAGTTGTGTTTATTAAAAACATAAATTATTATAAATATTAAAAACAATAATAGGAAACATTTAAAATTGGTTTTAAAATAATTACTTGCCTCAAACACTACTCAAGTATTTTTAAATTATTTTCGTGCCTATATCATTATAATTGAACTCAATATCACTTCAAAAATATTTTTTAATTTTTTATTTTTGTTTTTTAAGTAAAAAAAATTTACCCAAACACAGTGCATTACAACATGTTTATTTGCTCATCCAACAAAAAATAATTATGAAAAATAAATACATTCTTCGGATTGTTTTGGACTATATTAATTTATTCATTTTTGATAATCATGTTGGACGTGAACTTAATTATCAAAAGAATAAATATCGCATCTGCTTTACAAGAGATACGTTTGTTACAAACAGTGCGGCTGACATATAAAAGAACGAATCAACTCGATAGATCAAATGCGAGATACTTAAAATCATCATTCCATTTTGATCATACCTCTAATACTTTCTTTAATTTTTTATAATGCGTTTTGTGTATACTATTTTAATATGTAATTTGCTAATAACAGCGCACAGCTTTATTTAACAATTTCCAGCTCTGCTAATAACTATGTGCACCGGCGTAAAAAGACAGTGTAAATTATGTGCAAATTAAGTGTACCAAGTGCTTGCATCATTCATATAACAGCTATAAATATGGATTTAATGGATTATATTTAAAATGCTGCATCAGCTAAGTGTCTTTAACATACACCGCTTAATTAATTCAATTAATAATAATCGCTACAAAAATTAATTACAATCTTTATATTCTCCTTAGATAAAAAGAAAGTTAAGAAACTTAGGTTTAAAGCCGAAGAAACCGAAGGTGAGTCTATATTTATCAGTTTTCTTTATCTTTTAATCTCTGAGTTGTTATTTGTTTGACTGACACTAGTAGGTAAGCTATGTTGTCAGTTACATGATTTTAGATAGTAAAAAATATACAAGTACTATCTATTTTTATGTCGATCACATTTTGCACATATATTTATCAACTTGAAACAGTAGAATTTCTTGATAAATTTCTTTCATATATAATGTCATTTTAATACGAATAATTGAGAAATTAATGCAGGTTATTAATAAATTGTTTTATATAAATTAGACTATTTGTGTCAGTTATAGCTTTAAATGCAGTGCATAAACCATTAAATAAATCACAAGAGTAAAAATATTCCAATTCAATACTCGTTTTCAATTAAAAAAGTGCTAATACAAAATTAGCAAAATGTATAAAGAAATTGTTCCATATTGATAATAATAATTCTTTAAGCTTGATGATGATCTAGAATAAATGAAACGTCGCTTGCGGCTTGATAGGTTCAGATTATTTGTGAAGTATAGTACGTGGCCTGATGATAGTGTGTTAGAATTAGAATGTCGACTTATTAGACGTCGACTTTGTGCTGAAGATGGAGTATCGAAACGTAGTTTATTGTGTCATGATTTGAGCTTATTTGAATGTGATTTGAAAAGAAGAGATCTGGAAATTTCTTCGCTGCCGCCTAAATAGTAACTGGTCTCTTCAGTTACTATTTAGGCGGTGGTGTTCTCTCTTGCACTGTCTATACTGATGGGGAAACATAAAAAAGATTATTTCCCGATACGAAAATGAGTGTTGCTATAAAATATCGCATGTAACTGCCAGAAATAGTATGTACTATTTCTGGCACGAGACTGTCGTACGTTTACTATCGTACGAGTAAAATTTGTAAATATTGATAAGTATTGTAGCTTGGACTACATTGTTTACTTTACTAAATGCCCAGAGTGCAATTGGGAGAATAAATTTAGAGTCTACCGTAATTGTGGCAGCTTGGAATAACGTTGAAATAAATAATTGAATTTAATTAAACAAGAAATTGAACTTGAACAATGAATTAATATTTGAACTTGAAATTAGGGCTCGTTTAATTTACCAATATGCCCTTCATTATTTGAATATTTAATTTAGTGAAATTAATTTAATAAAAATTGATTGAATTTATTTAGAGCGTAATCTACGTAATCTATTAAGATATACTGCAGTAACTCTTGGAAATTAAAATTAAGTAAAATAAGACGCGTAGTACTTAATAATAACGCTAAACTTAACTCATTTTTTCTTACAATTAATTAGCTATATATAAATATATATATATATATATATATGTACAAAATACATTAAAACAAACATGATAAAGTTGAAAATAATTAGAATCACGTTTTTGAAAAAGAATAGGTGTGTTTAATTTAAACATTACAAGAAATGTCTTATAATAAATTTGAAGTTCAATGAAATATGTATTGAATATGTAACAACCTATTTAATCTATATTGACTAAAATGCATTTAATCGGTGCGTATTATTATTTTGTTTATTACAAATACGCCACTCTGTTAAAGTCGCTACGTTTGCGAAATGTGTCGTAGACAAGCTATATATCATAATTTTATTTAGATTTGTTTATCTTTTAAAAATATCATTAAAATAAATGTAACAACTGTTACATTTATGTAATGACTTTGAAATAATTAAGAAATTATAAAAAGCAATATTGTTAAAGTTCTAATAAATTTTTTTTATTTTAATAAAAATTAAATTATAAAAAAATTATGGGCATTTTTCTATGTTCATCCTTACTTTAACACCCAGAGAAAGCTAATTTCAATAGCCCGAGATCCTCGTATTTGAACGAAATAAATTCTAGTTATAATTAGGCAATTGAAACTAATTGTTCAAATAGCCCAAGTTCTTTGTATCATATTCAAAGGTTTTCCTCAAAATGTAAGTTGAATGCAAACTGATCAGCGCTCTAATACTAGCCGGAAGGATTATGTCTCTCCACTAAATCGAGAAGCATAACGTATTTTCAAAACAAGTAACAATTTCTATTCAGTTTGCATTCAACAGTCATTTAGTCCTAAAATTTCGAAAGTGACGCATGGACCTCGAGCGTTATATGAATAATTAAGTATCACTGAATCAAACTACAGTACTTCCAAAGTAACTGGTTTATTTTATTACTAGAACAAACAGTACAATGTGGCGCGTTTTGAGAGCAACGATCATCTCGACATCAGACTAAAAAGTTCACAATACGTCAAATATATGTTTCTACTCGCGATTTTAATTTACTGACAATATGTTTTGAAACTAATTATAATGAAGAAATTATTAGGAGTTCTATATCATTGACAAAATAGCAAGTAAAAAATATCGAAATAAAGGTAATGTGATTTTTGTTATTAATTTATCTTCTGATTGAATTTTGGTCTTTTCGCCGGCTTCTGCAGAGTGTCTGTAGAATTGAATGGGTGAATGTTTAACGCAGATGTTGGAGGTAGCTCCAGCCAAGTGACATGATGAAGATGTAGAAAATGTTGTGAAATGTATTATTGAAGATGCGATGAAATTTTTATAACGTAAAACTTAATTTGTGACGACTGAATTTGAAAGTGAATTTGTAGTATAAATCCGATATAGCACGGCTTTATGTGTTATAAAACAAGCGTCGATTTATGTGCTTTCTCGTGACGAAAATTTGTCAAGGAAGGGTTATAAATGATTGCTATGAGTGAATGAAGTTAGTTGTATGAGAGAGCGAAAGAAGATTTAGCAGAAAATGATGAGGTAGTCCATGTATATATTTGATGATTGTAGAATTTTTGTTACTGATTGTAGGTGAATGTAATTTAAGTAAAATAAAATAAAATAAGCGATTTCTGTTGGTGGCGCTTACTCAAATTCCAAACAGATTCATATGTGCGAATTCATTCACTCTATGAGAATAAGTTGGTAAACTAATGGAGAATTATTTCTGATTGAGCTGTGGGAAGGTACTTACTAAAGGATTATCAGAATAAAACTCAAACTGCATCTGAGGAATGTTAGCTGGAGTGGTTCTTTTATGAGAATTTTCTGGGAAGAAGCTGCTTCCGACGGATCGGCTAAGCCGTTTGAAGACGATCGGCCGCATAAAAGGCGTAGCTTCTGCCGCAAAACTTTAGGAAGGTTGTACTTCGGACCAAGAAAAAAGTTCTTTATGATTCGTTATGAAATTTAAGGATCAAAGCTGCATTATTTAGTTGACGAATATCTAAAAAAAAATGTAAGCGGTGGTATGTCCCAAACAGTAGTGCGGTAGCTCTTAGAAGCAATATATTGAAAACGCCTTTTGATTAAATACGTTAAACTAATATCCAATATAATTTATCCAAACACCAAAAGAGTACAAAGTATACTATTTATAAAATAGGCGGTGGAAGAGTTCGTTACGCTGAACTAATAATAAATCGCCTCTTAAAATAATAGAATTAAAAACAGTCGTTGCGAATATTAAAAATGCGAAACTATCCTATACACTTGAAGGAAGCATTCATATATTTACCAGAAGGGATACCGCTTGGTTTTCGGCGAAAGATGTTGTTGACGATTATAACTTTCTCCCGGTGGCAGGTCTTTTGATATCATCTCCAGGATTTTGATTCTATTTTTAAACGTATTAAATCTTTATAAATTTGTATTAATAATATTTATTATTTGATAATTAGTTATTACTAAACTGATTTATTAACTGCTATGTTATAGCCAATTAAAAATCAAATTAGATTCGATTAGGCAATTTATATATTATATTAGCGGAATAATCATTGAATTGATTATTTATTAAAGAATTGCTTATTGCAATCGTCAATTAATTGATTTACTGATGATCCGGTATCACTCTGTATTGTAAAGTTTTTAGTCTGATCATGAAATGATCTCTGTCACACTGTACTATTTGTTCTATTAACAGAATAAACTAGTTGTTTTGAAACAGGAGCACTGTAGTTTGATTTAATTAATTACACCAAATTACTTTGAAGCTTTAATTGTAATTAACAATTATATTCAAAATAGTTTAAATCCAAGTTAAATTTCGTTGAACCACGAGAACCTCGCGCTATTAACATTAGCTTTCGGTGAGCGTGCATTAGCGAAAATATCTAGTCAAAGTGATACCGTATCAACAGGTAGCAAATTTCAATCGTGCGATAGTATATACGCGTAGCAAACAAAGTGCAACTACTTAACCTACAACTACATGGATCAAGTTGAACAGTGCAAAAATATTTAAATATTTTTTAGGTTTTTTTTCTAGATAATCAATTTTGCATTTTGTAAATTAAAACCAGGGTTTAAGTACAAGAAGAAGGTATTTTGAGGATGTGTCTCTCATACAGCAAAATACTTTCGCTTAAAGCTTGTACTCAATATATTTAATATTTAAAAATCATTGAGAAATTAGTGGAATATCGAGGGAATATGGGCTACAGTCCTTATACTCCCAGATATTTTACAAAACAACGTTAACGTCAAGTAGTAGAATATCTAGAGCATACGGGCTACGGTCCTTATATTGCCGGATATTTCACAAAACGGAATTAACAGTCTTATTAACTAGGAATTAACAGTCTTATTTCAATGGCATGTATTACAATCTTTTTAAACATATATTTATATTGCAATTTAATATACTTCATTAGATTGAATCTAATGTAAACAAACTTTGTGTGCAGAACGTACACACCAAACTATATATCAATTCATTTGTCTAAAATGACGTATTGTAATAAGCATAGATGTTGTATATAAAACGTCTGATTAGCTTTAATAAAACGAGATTTAGTTTTAGAAGTGTGAGTTTTACTCCAAACTATATCGATCTAACGATAGTCCAGAGTAATTAGTTTCGAGCCAAATTTCGAGTTCTAGTTACGAGCCAAATTCAATTACCTTTTTGTTCACTCATTTTATTATTCTTAACTATCCTTTTTTGAGTTACTTCACCCGAATAAACTTTCCGCTATTTGAACTAACAGTATCAATTGTCTAAGTCCAAGTAGAATATATTGCAATATTTAGTCAGAGCGATAAGTTATCAATAGTTTTCAAATTTCACTCGTCCGATACTTCATATGAAGTGTAAATAATGTCATTTTCTGCAGTTATTTCCGGTACCTTATAGTAACACTCATTTTATTTTAATTACCTCAACTAACCTTTCTTGGGTTTCCTCGCCCGGCTGGAGCTTACGCTACTTCAAGAATTAGTTTCTATTGTCTAAGTCCAAGTTGAATTTCGTTGTGACGCGAGGACCTCGCTGTATTGAAATTAACTTACGCTCAGCACATATTACAGTAAATAATGTAGTCAAAAGGACAAAAGTTTGCAAATTTCAATCGTCCGATAGTATAAACTGAAATTTAATAATTTAATGCTGCAGTTAGTTTTGATATCTTATAGTTACACTCATGTAAGTTTCCTCAACTAACCTTTTTTGTGTTTCTTCACCCAGATAAACCTTGCGCTATTTGAACTATTAGTTTTAATTGTCTAAATCTAAGTAGCAATTTGTTATGAGGCGAGCCCCTCTCACTATTAAAATTAACATTGCTAAAATCGCTCTCAAGTATATTCAATTGCCCACACTGGCAAAATTGAAGCTCCCTGCTCTTACATAAGTTCCCTAAGTTTCATTTTTCCAGGTTTCATAAGAACCGAGATATTTAGAGTACTACACTTTTTTTTAAGGTCAAATTACTCCGGCGCTATGATATGCGATTTTTATAAACTAGCTTAATCGCTTTAGTATTAAAGGAACTTTCGAAACAAGAAATTTAAAAACAATTCTTTAGAATCTTTTCGAGAAAATAGACTCTAACATTATCAAACCAAAAAACACCCTGTATATATGTTAAATTGTGATTTTGGAAAAAATCTTTCAAACAAAATCGACGACCTTTATGTATCCTATACAATAAAGTTTAATCGAATGTACTACCTTTTATCGTTCCTGAGATATTTCAAAAAGTTTGTTAAACTGCAAACGTGACAACACCATATACAATGTGGCAACATGGGACTTTTGTTATTCGACGCATAATACAATATGTGTGCAAAATTTCTATCTCCTAGTTTGAAAAAGAAATTTCTGAACAAAAAAAAATGGCTCCTGTCCGCCATATTGGATTTATAAAAAAACATGAAAAAACCGTTCTGCGGGCTCATAGTCTACACCTGTCTACCAAAGTTTATCCAGATCAGTCTCATAGGGAAGGAGAAATTCTTGAACATACAGACGTATGTACGTTCGTACATCCTAACAGACACAGGAAAATCGACCCTTCTTTTAATTTTGTGAGCAAGAAACAATTTTTTTAGAAAAAACTATATGAAAAATTGTTCCATTAACGAATTGCAGTAATTTCAATAGAAGAGACGTACTAAGGTGAAATAGAAAAAATTGTCAAAACATGAATCCTATATCTTTCATATACCTATAGGTATTTCATACCTATATGGTATCTGAAAGATAAAAAAATTTGAGAGATTTGAAGAAGAGGTGAAAGAAGATGTAGGAGTAAAAGTCTAAAGAAAGGGAGTATGAGAAAGGGAAGAAGAGAAAAAGTAAAAGCGAAAGAAATAGAGAAAAGGTGCAAAAGTGCGATAAGAGAATAAGTAAAAGATGGAAGATGTGGCAAAAGAGGTAGCAGAGAACGGCGTTGGATAGATGAGGAATACACTGAATGAAAGAGGAAGTAGCCGAGTGGTGGTTTTTTTAACTGTTTATTAACAAAGTTATATTTAACATTTAAACATTTAATTTATTTGAATTTTATTGATTACTGTAGCAACTTAACTACAAGATACTTTATTAATTGATGTAATAACATTTAAGGAGATTTAAATTCAACTTTTATATTTCATACCAGTGATTCCCTAGGGAGGTCACATTCAGGTAGTTTTTTTGGTCATAGATTAACGAATAATGATGAACCTTGAGTGGAAGCCTGAATTGACGCTGACATAAGGATAACTTAAGTTTTAATGTTCTTGGAACCAACAACAGTTTTGTACATAGATTATTGATCTTATTGAGCTAAGCATCCATCAATACATTATATAATTATAAGTTGCCAATGTTAATTCTTAAAATAATTCTTGCCAATGTTTGTATAAAAGTGATGACATATTGCACCTGCAATAATAAGCGGTTTTAGGAGATTGGGTAAATAAAATTACGTTTAAAGCTTATTAGTTCCGTTGTTTAGAATTATAACTTCTTCAGGGCAACTGAAAATTAAACATTATTTAAAATAGTAACCAAATTAAAATTTAATAAATTACCTTTAACTATTACATTTAACAGGTATTTTATCTTCTAAATAGGTTATCATTTTAAGTAGTGTTTAATTTTCAGTCGCTATGAGGAAGTTGTAATTCTAAACAACAAAACTAGTAAGGTTTACACTTAATTTTATTTATCCAATGTCGTAAATCAGCTGATATTTGAGAGATAAACTACTGCAGCATTGCAAGTGCAATGTGACATCATTTTTCTAGAAACGTTTTGAAAAAAAACAGTAATTATAGATTTAGATAATTAAGAATTAACATAGGCAACTTATAATTATATAATGTATTGATGGATGCATAGCTCACTAAGCGTCAATAATTTATATACAGGTACTGACCAAATCATAACTACCTAGGTATTAAAATATAAATATGTCTGCCGATATATTGTTGCCACGTCATCGTTCGTCACATTTCGCCAAACATAATGTTTTAACCTGGTTTTATTAAATTAATGTATACGAAGATTGTTTGTATTACAAATAATAAGATAATTTGTATACAATTATAAGTGTAATCAAATTAAACAAGAAGAAATGAACGCTAAACAAAATGAAAAAAAATGTAATATAAAAATATAACAATATATAAATATATATGAAATTAATATATCAAATAAAAGTAATAGTAAACAATTGACATTATTGTTAAAGTTCGTGAAATTCTACTGTTTAAAAGGTTTCACATTTCCGACGCACATGTATTAATATTGTCCACGTCAAATAATTTATTTCATGTAATATATTGTACTTTCTCTGTATATATATATTGAACAATGCTTATTAATACTAATATTTTATTGAGTATTAACATGTAAATCAATTTATTTAGTCAGTAACATTTTATTAATGCTGTTTTAATAATAAAATGCATGATTTAAAAATGTTTGCAGTTTGTAATTAATTTATTAATCTTTATTTAAACTAAACATTAAATTATATGTATTTAATCACTATTTTAAAATATTATTATTAATTGATCGGTTCTAAAAAAAATTACTTTTTATTGAATTAAAAATTATATAAATCATATATGTATACATTTAAATTGTTTAGTGTAAGTTAAAATTATATACTTACTACTAGAAAAATACAATTAAATTAATACTATATAAATATATTATTCATACGTTGCTATAGCTACACTTTTCACTAACATAATACTAATTTTAAATAAATTTCTTGATATAAAACGATGCCACATCATTTTATTCTTAAAAATTTACATTTAACGCTTACACTACTTTCTAGCTAAAACACTTTATATTAAATAATCTCTTTCTATACAGGTGTTCTTATGATAGCGCCTCTGCAAACATTGTTGATTTCCTATAAGAGATAATAAAATTCTATTATCAGATTATTATGATAAACACGTATTAAGTAGTATATTGTAAAAATGATTATTTGCAGTATATCCTAAAGATGAGGTATCATATCAAAGTTACGTTTTCATGAATCATTGTTTTAAAAGTACGTATTTTAAGGTTTTAGAATTTTAAAAAAGTTCTTTCTTTTATCCCTAATTCCCCAATTCTCATTCTCCACACATTCCATCGATGTCACTTTACACCTCTTTCACCACAAAATATTTAATGTTCTCAAGTTTTTGTCACAAATATGTTTTTGAGGTTCGATAATTAGCACAAGAATTAATTTTTTCACCTGTTTTTCTACTCTGCCTATTCCCTATTCTCACCTATTCTACTTATTGCACCTATGTAACCACCAAATATGTTATGTTGTGAAGTTATTGTAGTAAGTACATTTTTTGAAGTTTACAATTATTAGCAATTTCTTCTTGTGTTTATTCTTTCTTTTACCTTGTGACTATTCTTTCATTCTTTTTCTATTCTTTATTACCCTCTTCCACTTATTCCCATAACCACCTATTCTATCCATGTCTCTACTGAACCTATTTTACGACAAAGTATTTAATGTTATCAAGTTATTGTCATAAACAAGTTTTTTGAAGTTCTACGATTATTAAAAAATTCCTTTTTTGAATACTTTTCCTATTTCTCCTATTCTCTATTCCCACCTATTCTGCTTAACTCTTTATTGCACTTTTAACCACCGAATTTGTAATGTTGTCAAGTGATTTTAGTAAATACATTTCTTGATCTTTTACAATTATTAACGATTCTTTTATCTATTCTTTCTTTTATCTATTTTCATCTATTTCCTATCCCCACATATTCTGTAGATGTCCCTATTGCATTTATTTCACCACAAGATATTCAATATGGTCAGATTATTGTCGTAAATAAATTTATAGATGAACGAACCGAAAGTGCTCCATACAGTTATTAAAAAATTCTTTCGTTCATCTATTTTTCTAGTTCGCCTATTTCTTATCCCCACCTATTCTACCTATTCCATATTGCACCACTAAATACGTAATATTATCAAGGTATTGCCACATTTAAGTTTTTCCGGGTGATTCAATAATTACACTTTTTCTACTCTATTTCCTACTCCTATTTACTTCTTCCTATTTCCACCTATTATTTACTAGTTCCTACCTATTTCCTACTATCACCCATTCCTTTCCCTATTGCACCTATGTAGCAGTCATTTCTCTATTGCAACAGATAAGTTTTGCGCAATTTGATTCGTAAGTTAATCTGGATAAAAGCAAACCCAAACTCTGGAGTGACAATTCTATAAAAACAATATCTATAAATGGTTAGGCAAAGATCCATATTACGAGACTTCCCACCAATTGCAAACATTAAAGATATCACTTTGTTTAAGTTTCTTCATGTTTTGGGATATATGATAATATTTTAAAACATACTATTTATATTGGTCTATAATAATCTAAAAACACAATTGGATTATCTGCCATAGGAAACACAGTCAGATGCGTACTTATATGAACACTCTGAACATATATATATATATATATTGCTGTAAATAAGCCTATTCAGTAGACGTAGACAAATGTATACACATAAATCAGACAATAGCGTGTACACTTTCCACAGAAACGCTTCAAGTCGATGAAGAAATTGAAAAAGATGTGCAGCGGCGGAAACTTGTCGCTCCAATCGCATCGGAAACAACAACAACAACAACAAAGAATGAAGAAGATATTGACGATCATATTGTTGAAATAACAGAAATTACTGAATTACCCGAAGAACTACACACTGACGTGGAAACATATGGTATTGTTACATTACCAACCGAAAAAGTTACGATCGAAGATATCATAAGTACAAGAGAAAAGAAATCGAAAGTAATAAGAAAGAAATTTGGCCAAGAGGCAGAAGAGGAAGAAATTATTGAAGTCGTCAAAGAGAAAAGAACTATGATGTCAGAAAGATCTACGGAAAATGCGCTGCTTGTAGATGAATCAACTAGTGACTTTTATCCAGTGCCAACTATAGCAGAGCAACAATTACTAACAGACATATCAGTTGAACGAATCGAAAGTGCTCCATCAAGTTTAACGGCGCAATTGAGCCAAGGAACAGAAAATTGTTCAAAAGGAATCCCAAAAGTGGAAACATTGCAAACAGTTCAAACACAAGAAGTCATCCCATCCGAACAAGAATCATCAACTGATGCTTCTAAACCATTTACTGGTATCGCAAAGAAAACAATGGATCTATACGAATCATACGAAACAATAGAGACAGCGACGATTGATACAACTGCTCAAGTAGCTGACCAGGTTCCAATCAAATCAAGAGCTATTCCAAATATCTTAGATCAACAAAGTTTGAATATAACGGAAGTTATTTTAAGTGATACGTCTTCTGAAAGATGTCAATCTGTAATGAAAGATAAGGATAAAGCAAAGATTTCGAATATTACTTCTGAAAGAATTGAGGTAGCTCCGGTAAGTGTTGCTACTGAATTACAGCAAGAAGCCGTAGAAACAATTAAAGGATCTCTTCAGTTGCATACATTACAAGCCATAAAAACAGAAGAGGTCATTACCTCAGAAATGGAATCATCAAGTGATGCTTCCCAACCATTTACTGATACAGCTATCAAAAAGCTTGATCTTCTTGAAACAATTGAAATAACAGAATCGGATGTAATCGATACGACAGCTAAATTTGATCTGGTAAAGCATAAAGAATCACAAGCCAAGCGTAATATTCTAGACCAAGAAAGCGTTGAAATAACTGAGATTGTTACAGCTGATACCTCCAAGGAGTCTCAATTCGTTGTTGGAAATCAAGATACAGCCGATGTAAGAAATATTGCCTCCGAACGCATTGAATTGGCTCCATCAAGTCTTGTGACCGAATTAGATCAAAAACCTGCTGATTCAATTAAAGGATTGATGCATCTGGACGTTTTACAGACGATTCAAACGCATCAGGTTATAACTTCCGAAAGGGAATCATCTAGTGAAGCTTCGAAACCATTTACTGATACAGCACATAAAACTATAGATCGTTTTGAGACATTTGAAACGACAGAAGCAAATATAATTGATACGACAGATATGTTTGATGAAATCAAGCCTAAACAATCACAAGCTATTCCACATCTAATAGGTCAAGAAAGTGTAGAAATTATTGAGGTCATTACAGCTGATAGTTCTGAATCGTATGAACCTCTTATTGGAGATAAAGATACTGCTAATAAAACAAGTATTCCTATTGAAATTATCGAATCTGTACCTCTAAGTATCTCAACAGAATTAAATAAAGAACTTGACAGCTCGAGTAGAGGTACAGTTAATCTAGATGTTTTCCAGACGATTCAGATTGAAGAAACTGTGATGTCGGAAAGAGAATTATCTAGTGATGCGTCCAAACCATTCACAGGTCTAGCGCATACAAGTATTGATGTTCTTGAGCCAATAGAAACAAGAGAAACAAGTGTGGTTGATACCACCACTTCATTTGATGAAATCAACCTCAAACATTCTCAAGCTACACCAAATCTATTAGATCAAAAAGGTTTAGAAATAATTGAGGTAGTTTCCGACGATAGTTCTGAAGTATTACAACCTTTTACTGAAAGTAAAGATACTGCGAATATAACGAACATACCCACTGAAATAATAGAAATTGCACCGGAAATTGTATCCGCAGAATTCAATCAGGAACTTGATCTTACTACTCAAGGCACAGTCAATCTGGACGTTTTGCACACCATCGAGACTCAAGAAATTTTTGCTTCCGAACGAGATTCATCGAGCGAGGCATCTAAACCATTTACAGATACAGCAAATGAAACTGTTGATCTTCTTGAGACGTTACAAACCAGAGCAGAAAATGTAATTGATACAGCAACTTCATTTGATCAAGTAAAAATCAAACATTCGCAAGCCATACCAAGTCTTTTAGATCAGGAAGGTGTCGAAATCACTGAAATCATTACAGCAGATGTTTCTAAAGAGTATCAATCTCTTGCTGAAAGTACGGATACAGCAAACATCATGAACATACCAACTGAAATAATTGAAATTACTCCACTAAATGTATCTACAGAATTACATCAACAGCTAGATGACACGTTTAAAGGTACTCTCGCTATTGATGCCTTACAGACCTTACAAATTAAAGAAGTATTTATTTCAGAAAGGGAATCATCTAGTGAAGCATCAAAACCATTTACAGATGTTGCAACTAAAACTATTGATCTTCTTGAGACGATCCAAACAAAAGCAGAAAGCGTAATTGATACAGCAACTTCATTTGATGAAGTAAAACCCAAACATTCCACAGCAACTGGAATTATTCTAAACCAAGAAGGTGTTGAAATCACCGAAGTTATTATAGCAGATGCTTCCAAACTGTATCAACCTCTTGCTGAAAGTATAGATACTGCCAATATTATGAACATACCAACTGAAATAATTGAAGCGGCACCGGAAATTGTATCGACAGAATTAAATCAAGAGCAGGATATTACTTCTCAAGGTACAATCAATCTGGACGTCTTACAATCGATTCAGACTCAAGAAATATTTGCCTCTGAAATGGAATCATCGAGCGAGGCTTCTAAGCCTTTTACAGACACCGCAATTAAAGCTATTGACCTACTTGAAACATTACAAACGAGAGAAGCGAATGTAATTGATACCACAGCTTCGTTTCATGAGCTTAAAGTTAAACCTTCCCAAGCGATAGCAAACTTATTAGATCAAGAAGGTATCGAAGTAATTGAAATCATTACAGCGGATGCTTCCAAATTGTATCAACCTCTTGCTGAAAGCACAGATACTGCAAATGTAATGAACATACCAACTGAAATAGTTGAGGTCGCACCTCTAAGTGTATCAGCAGAATTAAACCAAGAGCTGGATACTATTGCTAAAAGTATTGTTAATCTTGATACTTTGCAGACTACTCAAACTCATGAGATTATCACTTCAGAAAAGGAATCATCCACTGAATCATCTAAACCATTTATGGATGTCGCAAATAAAACGATCGATTTCCTTGAAACTATAGAAACGACACAAATGGATGTAGTTGAAGCAACTAAACGATTTGTTGCTGAAGAAAAACTCAAACACTATCAAGCAATACTAAACCTTTTTGGCCAGAAAAGTGTTGAAATAACTGAAGTCATCGCAGCTGATAGCTCTAAAGTAATCCAGCCGCTTGCTGAAACTACAGATACAGCTAATGTAACACACATATCCATGGAACGAATTGAAGTTGCACCTTTAAATGTATCAATTGAATTAAACCAAGTACCAGAAGTGACTTCTAAAGGTCTGGTAAAATTGGATACCTTGCAAACAATACAGACGGAGGAAGTTATATCGTCAGAAACGGAATCTTCCAGTGATGCACCCAAGCCTTTAATTGGAAAAGCAGAGACGAAAATAGACCATCTAGAAACATTTGAGATAACTGAAACGTCAGCAGTTGATACTGCTGGTTTACTTAATGAAGTACCAACTAAATCTTCTAGTGCTGTACTTAATTTATTAGACCACGAAGGTATTGAAGTGATTGAGATTGTTGCTGGTGACAATTCCAAATTATATGAACCTCTTGAGCAAATTACAAATACAGCTAATTTAGAATTACTAACTCAAGATTCACAAATGGTTTCTGAAGTAAATGTTGCATTTAAAGAATCCGAATTACGCGAAGATATAGTACCGGATATGATCAGTGCAAGTCAAAACTTTACAAGAGCACATCAAGGCGTACAGATTGAAGAAATATTTGATAAAAATCTTGAAACCAACTTGGATATCACAAAATCGCCTACAGTTAAGCCAAATGTAGATATCGATGCAATAAATGCACTAACGATATGTGAAGTTTTTCCTGAGATTAAACCAGGAAAACATATGCCCGAAACATTTGTGCCTACGGAAATTGCGCAGCAACGTTTCGTAACACAACGACAAATCATATCGAATGAAATGGTTGCGCCTGAAATTGAAGGACACTTTGTACCAGATAAACTGCCTACATCTCAAATAGCTGACGTAAGTTTAGGTACTGGACGTAGCGTAAATATTCAAGAAATCCATTCCCATGAGAAGGAAGCTACATTTGAATCATGTCCTCAGGTGCAATCATATCAAGCAGCTGAGGATATTGAATTTAATGAGAGCCTAATTCATAGTATGGTTGATACGCAGATGCCAACGAATGAAGTACAATCTGAAACTATTGAACATGAGACTGCAGACGTTGCAATACTTCCGGTTGAATCTATAACGACCAAAACTATAATGATTAATGAAAGTGATTCTACATTGGACGAAGTAGATGAAGTGAGGCCTCAACAAGCTGATATAGAGATATTGAGTCTTGGTGCAAGTACACAAAGTACGATTCAAACGCATGAGCGCGAATTGGAATTTGAAGATCAACCCAAACCCGTTAGAATGCAAGCAGATACTAAATTTGATCTAAGCGAATCGCTAGTAACATATCAAATAGAAACGGCTGATCATCCAACAGATTTTGATAAAGTTTTAAAGCTGAATACTCAAGAAGCTCAAGAATGCGTAGAAACACATGAAGCAAAAGAGATTAGTTACACCCAGCCCATATACAAAGAAGGAGATTATCAATCTGTGGATGTTAATATTGGAAATATTACAATTTTACAAACAGATTCAATGCCAAATGCTATGATACAAGAACAGAAACTAATGGAAATGGAAGATCAGTTGGATCAATTTATATTGCCTGATCTACATGCAGGAAAACATGCATCGTCACATTATCTACCTACATGTATCGTTGAAGAAACTATTATTAGTAGTACTTCTAAAAATATTTCGACTGAAAAACCTGCTTTGGAAACAGCTACATTAACTCCAGATTTCAATCAGGAAACAACAGTAACCGAAGTCATAACCAATGAAACAACTAGTTCCTACTTTCCGGATTTAAAGCCAAAAACTGATATTGCTGAGGTGTCAATAAGGGAAAATGAAAGTCTCAATATAGATCAAATCCAGATTGTAGATCAGGAAGGAATATGTGCACCTATTGTTATACCAGAAGAGAAATTAGCAACCAGAGAAATTAGTGCACTCACGATAGCTACGAAAACTGAAGTCCAAAGTAATATAATCCCAAGTGAATACCAAATACAAGAAACTAAATCCGATACTGCTTTCGAAACTCAAAACGTTTTACTAGATTCCCTTGTGGTTACTGAATGCACAATGGCCGAAAAAGAAATTGAAACAGATTTAAAATTAGATAAAAATGAACGTGTTGCAATTGTTGGTATTAGTGATGCGATAATATCACATATGATCACAGAGGTTAAAGCCGAAGAAAAGGAATCCGAAATTCCGGAACAAATCAAACCAGCGATAGGTGTAGCTGCACCTGGTTTTATTACTTCGGAAGCATATTCTCAGGAACATCAGGAAATGTTGGGAAACGTTAATATCATTTCAGAACTACATATCTCGGAAGAAACTATACAACCATGTACCTCGCCCATTATGGAAATGTTAATCACCGAAACCAATGTGATTGAACGTGAGGAAAGTTTTGAAGATACATTACCCAATGAAAGCAATGCTACTTTAGATTTATTACCGGAATATCAGATCAATGTTAGTGAAGTTATCTCAAATGAGAAAGAAACAATATTTGATACTGATGACGTGAATATTCTTAAGAAAGAAGCAGAAACGTCAATTGATGTACAGCCATTGCCTATTATTGAGGAAATTTATGCACACGACACTACTAATAAATGGATGGAAACTAAACAAATGGCTACGGAAACTGCTCAAATAGATCAAACAATATTACATCATCTGATTGAGAGTCAAATCAATGTTGGAGAAAAGGAGGAAAATCTAGACCAGTTCATAAAACCTGCTGAACAATCTAGTATTCTTGATTATGAAACTGGTGAAGGGATAATTACAGTTCAGGCTGATATTATTGAGACGGAAAATGTTTTGGATCAAATACCATTCGAATCAGTCCAAGGAGATACTTCAATCTTATCATTACCAGTCGCCCTACAAAGCGAAGCAGTTCAACATGATACAAGCGAGATCTTTACCACTGAACAGAAACAAACTCCACAAGCTCATGTGAATCAAATATTATTTGAAAGTCTACTACAAACGCAATGTACTATTCAAGAAAAGGAGAAACCGTTTGAGGATCAAAAAATTGATACAAGTCTAGTAGCCACATCTGATTATGAAGTAGCTAAACCAATTAGTGTTAGTTCGATTACTTCTTGTGATAAAGAAACAGCTCTTGAGGAAAAACCTAAACCGGAGCTTCATAGTGCTGAAGCTGATCTTTTAGCAAATACATCTGCACAAGTGGAAATAGTCAACGCAATCGATTCATTTAAGGAGTTGACTACAACAATTCCAGATGAAAGTTTAGCAAATATTTCTCAAAACGCACTTGAAGGTTTGATACAAACCGATGTCACTACTAATGAAACATTATCTGATTATAAACCTGCAGAAGCTGCTAAAACGGATAAAGCTGTCATTACTATACCAGAAATAAAAAGCTTATCAGTTAATGAATATCAGCATGGCGAAAAAGAAGACGAATATATTCCAGAAATAATTCCGGAGCAGCAGCAAGCACAATCCGAAATAACTGGACACCCTGTTGCTACTAAGTCTGAAATTACAGCTGATGTTGCACCAATTGATCTAACAAGAGATGCTGTTAAATCAGTTACTGCTGATGAACAGCAAATTGTCCTTGAATCCTTGCAAGTTACTCAATATGAAGTTGGCGAGAAAGAGAATTACGAAATTTTAACTCAAACACCTCAGTCGCAAGAAGCAACTGTTGAACTAAGTACACCTGCTCAAATCTGTAGCACTATTGAAATCGATGTTCAGGAAAAAGAAACTATATTGGAGGAAGATCAAAAACCTTTATCCGGTATAGCTGTGGAGGATGTTACTTTTAAAGAAATTTATACGCAACAACAGCATGAAACGTTATTATGGGCAGACACTTTAGAACTCCCTGAACTTCAGACAGGTAAAGCAAAGAAATATGCACGCCCAAATACGGAACTCGTAGTGACTGAAAGCCAGATAACTGAAGTGGAAAAAGATTTGGAGAAGGGTATATTTCCAAATAAGCATTTAGCATCAATTGGATTATTACCTGGAAATGAACTTAATGTAACTGAAGTTATTCCAATTGAATCAGAAGAACGCTTAAGAGATATGCATGAGGAATTAGGAAAGCATAAGGTTGATATCTCAATTACCTCTCAAAAATTACCCGTGAAACAAGAAATTATTACCCAAGATACAGTAGATGAATTCATAGGAGTTGCTACCGAAAAAAATACTGCAGAAGTGCAAAAAAGTGCAACTCTACATTCAATAATCCAATCGGAAATTACAGCGGCAGAAAAAGAAGTTTCATTTGAAATGACTGAAATACCAACTGAAAAGCAATCAAACATTAATTTCGAACCTATCACCCATGCCGTTGTATACCAAAACGAGCTTATTGAAAGTGAAAACATTTTCCAGAAGTCACTTACTCCTGATGGAGTAACGGGAGAGGAAGATATTGTCGAAATGCATAAAGTTGCTATAAAGCAGGAAGTTATACCACAAGAAACTAGTGATGAATCCGAATTTGTCCTCAAGGAATCGATTAAAGCAAATTTAAGTCAAATGCCATTGGAACATATATTACTTAGCGAAACAATCATACAAGAAACCGAGAACACTTTTGAAGAGAATAAACCTATAGAAGATGTTGCTTCTTCTAATTTTGAATTTAGTAAACCAATTAATGTGACTTCGATCACAGTATGCGATAAAGAAAATGTAATTGATGAAATTATTCAACCCAATACGCAAATAGCGGATTTCAGTTTGCATCCACATGATATAGCTCAAAAAGAAATCACCAGAACGAATGAAACTATTGGTGCGTTTAGTCCAAACTTAGCTGAAGAAAGCCGTGCTGTAATGGAACAAACTGAATCGGAGAGCATAGTTGAAACAAATATAGTTCCTGCTGAATCCGAATCGATTCTCGAAAAGGAATCACTAAATTGCCAATATATCAGTATTGATATTATTGAAAATTTGCGACCTGTGACTACGGAAACACGAGCCGAAGAAAAGGAATCGTATAAAGAACTTACTGCAGCACCCGAAAGTAAAACAGCCACAAGCGATATTGATAGTCAAGTAACTGCAGAAAATATTGTAGTCGTAGCTCAAGAAACCATCAGTGAATATAGTGATAAGAAACCAGATCAAATTGAAGCAATAACTGAACAAATTCCATTCGAGAGTTTAATACAAATGATACCAGATATAGTCGATACAGAATCCTTGTTGGAAAAGGAGGCTCTGGATCACAGAAATGCTGTAGTTAATTTTAGGGTGGCTCAGGGTTTAACAGTGACTGAAGTCCAAAGTGGCGATACAGATTCCATATTTAAAGAGAGGAAAGAAACCAGCGTACAGGCTGAGGTTACCTTGCAAAGCCTTGAAATATCAGAAACATTACAACAAATACCTGGTGATACAATTGATCAATTAGTACTTGAAAAGCCAAGCGAATCTATGGCCCAGAAAAATATTACACCTTTAGAAAGCATCCTCCAATCGGAGACTCTAATTAATGAACAGGAACATGACTTCGAAGGTGTTTTTAAGCCGGAAGGTAAAATAGCTAATATCCAAATTAATGAAGATCTAGGCGTCACTATTGAATCAACGATAGCATCTGAGCAAACTACAAATTTTGATAAAAAGCCTGAGATCCAAACGGAACATACGTTACCAGATATAACTTGTGAGCGTAAGATAGCAACAACATTTGAGATAACAACAACTTCATTATGTCAGGAACTTAGTCCAAAAGAAGCAATTGAAAGTAATGCAGCAGAGCAAATAACTATACCCCATGAAAGTGTTCAGCAAAGTGAAGTTTTGATTAGTGAATCAAGTAAAATGCTACCTGATGTTGATGACATAGCAAAAGTACAGCCCGCCATTGGAAATCTGGATGAATATCAGACGCTGATCGTAAAAGATGTTGTAATTGCTGAGAGGGAAGGCGAATATACTGGATTAGAAAAGCCTAATAAAAAATATGCAACAATGAGTACTGATATAAATAAATCCGTAGCCGCCAGTGAAATTATACAAATACCTGATAGATTCGATGAATTAGCATCAGTTAAACCAAATTTAGAAAAAGGTGCCTTAACCGTTGACCTATTCAGCAGCATTAACGTTACGGAAAATGTTGCCAGTTATAAAGAATCTGAAGCAGCTGATATTTTTCAACCAAACCAAACCATCGCTGATATCAATATTGAATCAGGCAAATTAGCACATGTTACATCAGAAATAGTATCTGATACAAAAGAAACTATTTTCACACCAGATGGCATAGATGATAGACAAGCGATGAGAACAATTTCTGGTCTCGAAGTAGCTGAAAGTATTGAACAGCATATTGAACAATTTGGTTTAGCTACCTTAGAAGAAATGCAACCTACGAAAGATACGGCTGATTTATCATTATCTCAACCGTATGATAATATATTTCAAACGGAAATTACTGTACATGAAACAGAAAAACTAATTGTGGGGGATATACCTGATACGCATACAGCAGAGATTAATCTCGATCAAATGAAAGGTTTACTTGTCGCTGATGTTTGTGCCACAGAGCAGGAAATTTCATTTGAAAAAGGTGATATAACTTATTCCGATGCTAATATCTTAATATCACCAATCCTAGTTGCTGAAAAGATACAAACTTATACCAGTATCACTCCGGAAGACTTAATTTTGAAAGCACCATCTAAAGACAGCGCTTCTGCAACGCACGAGGAACAACAGCACGTCATTAAAACTGAAATAGCCACTTCAGATAAAGAATCTTACTTCGACACCAAGTTTATTCCAGAAACCCAAATCGCTTCCAGAGCAATTGATGAATTACACGTCAAAACAATTTCGGAAACGTATCCAAACGAAACCGAGAGCAATTTAGTTTTGAAACTACATGATCAATTTAAAGCTGATATTAGTTTTGATGCCTTAGCTGAACTCAAACAAGAAATGGTCCTATCGCATGGAAGTGTTGAAGAATTTCGTACGGAGCAAGATTTGCATAAATCAGCACATGTACAACAGGAACCTTTAATTAGTTTACAACAAGAGGAACAGAGGATTTACGATCAAGAAGATGAGTTCGGGATACAACCCGATCTAGTCCAAGATGTAGCAAAATCAATGATAAAGGAAAATAAGTCTGTAAGTGTAATAGAAACGTCAGTAAATGAAAAGGAATCTGCGTTTAAACCATCAAAAACCGATATGTTTAATATAAAAAATATTGAGATTTCTCCTCTGGAATCCATTGAAGAATCAACAGTATTATCACATGATGATATCACAGATTTAAAATTGTCCGAAATAAATGCATCGAAAGCCGACATGAAGCAAGATACTCTTAGAAGTTTAATAATCTCACAAGATAGTTTGGAAGAGAAGGAAGGAGTAATTAATGAACTTATTTTAGATAACAAGACTGCTACTAAAGTAATAGATGACCAAACACCAATCATAACCTCACTGGTTATTCCTAGTGAACAAGAAAACGTATTCGTAAAAACTAAAATTGATCAGGCTGTCGGCTTGAGGATAGTACAACCAACAAATGTGGCCATTCAAGAAAAACCATTTTCAAATGATGCTTATGATATTTTCGATCAAAAAGATCTGAATAGACAAACAGCTGAGACAACGCAATTGCCAGTATATCCAATCAACGTAACCAGCGCGAATACAGCTGATAAAGAAATTGAGTTAAAACCGCAAGAGATGCCATTAAAAGATGAAGCCCAAGTGCGATTAGATAAGAGTCTGAGTGTTGAGGAATTAATTGTGGTAGCTTATAATACGACTAAAACATTTGATGATGCAGTCCCGCAAAAGAAAAAAGGAATCCAGAAGCAAGATACCGTAGAGGGATTAATTAGTTTACAACCTTTGATTGAAGAAGGCTACGATAATTTATCGATCAAAATTGATGAACGTGTTCAAGCTAATATCACCATACCAACCCTCCAATCAATTAGCATTGCTGAAATGCATCCGGATGATCAGGAATCGGAGAGTGTTATAACGCAGCAAGCGACAGATACAATAACAAAAACTGATGTACCTTTCCGATTAAGCGCAATCAATGAGGAATTGATACCAATGGATTCGCACGATAATCTGGAAATTACTAAGCTCAAATCGGTTAAAGCAATGAAAACAGCGCCTGAAGAGCATAGTTTGATTGTAACGTGTGTAGATTCTGAGGGTAATGTTGACGAAACTATACGCGAGGAACACAAATCACATCCACAACATGTGACATGTACCATTCAAGCTACGCAAGAGTGTCTAAAAATTAATGAAGTATATGCACAAGAAAAAACAGGTGAGTACATAATTACAATGAAGACACTAACAAAAATACGGGTACAAAATACAAATGTACACGACAATTTCAACACAATATACAACACATTATATGCTCCATAACAGAACTCTATTTGAAATCTAAAAATTTCAGGTACACTAGCCGACAGTGTATTAAACACTACACGAGCCAAAATAACACAGACACAAGAAAACGTCTACTTGTTACCAGAGCAACATACACCGGAACTTCAAACACCAGTTCAAACATCACAGGAAACAACATTCAGTATGAAAAATGAAATAATCACAACATTTGAGGAGGTACCCGGATGTACAATGAATAAAACAATTGTAACGAAACGTACCATAATTCAGGAGGAAGGAACGCAATCAAATATTATCATAGATGAGATAATCGATGAGCGACAAGAGGAACATCCTATTGATAAACAAAAATTTAGCATAACTGAACTAGAAGATGATCTTCCCGAATCTAGAGCCACTACACCAGAACTTGATGACGCCAATGAAATAATTAAGCCGGAAAAACCTAGAGAAGATATTATTACTGATGAAATAAATAGAGATGTAGTAGTGCAAAAGAAACTTGCGAAGAATCGAGACATTAAGAAGCAAAAAGGACTTAAAGATGAGCAAACAAATATAACTGGATTGGAAACAGATGAAAAATTAGCGGAAATGAGGGAAATTATAACGGAGGTATGTGAAATCCCAAAAACTATTATACAGGAATTACCAGAAGAAATAACGACTGAAATAGTTGAGAGCGGAGGTAAAAAGCAAACAAAAATTAATAAGAGACGAATAATTAGAAAACAAAAAGACGGCAAGGAAGAACAGACGGAAATTATAACTACCCAAGTCGGAGAACAATTACCCGAAACTAAGGTTACAGTTAGAGAAATTGAACAACCCGAACAAATTTCAGAATTTATTGAAACACCTAAACCGGTGATTCAAGAAATTCCAGAAGAAATTACAACAGAAATTGTAGATACGGAAGGTAAAAAACAAAAGAAGATCACAAAGAAACGAATCATCAAAAAACAAAAGGGAGGCAAGGAAGAACAAATCGAAATCGTCACAACACAGGTGGAAGAGCAACTACCAGAAACTACAGTTACTGTCAGAGAAATTGAACAGCCCGAAATAATTTCAGAATTAATTGAAACACCTAAAACGGTGATTCAGGAAATTCCAGAAGAAATTACAACAGAAATTGTAGATACGGAAGGCAAGAAACAAAAGAAGATCACAAAGAAACGAATCATCAAAAAACAAAAGGGAGGCAAGGAAGAACAAACAGAAATCGTCACAACACAGGTGGGCGAACAACTAC
>WYDF02034069.1:0-12704 GCA_009867245.2 Adranes taylori
TATATTTACATATAGATATGAATTGAATTCTTTCTGTTTGACTGTATTATTTTCAGATTTGTGAAGATCTCGAATTTTTTTAAAAATGCTTTTAACACATGAAAATGACACATGAAAGTATAGATTTACGGTTTTCCTACAACCCATCAAATAGCACAAACAAACCTGATATTGTATTGTTAGATTCCATTAAGCGGGATATGTATCATATTCAATTTTGTAGCCCTTCTAATTAGAATATTGAAATTAAGGGAAAAAAAATGGCCAAATGTCCGGATTTACTATGCGAAATACCCGTCCAATAACCACGCCATTCTATCAAATTCGCAGCCCTCATCAGTGGAGTAATGAGAGGCACCAGGTCCTCCCTAAGAAGCTATATTAAGACCATACCGACTTGTGAAGCGAAAGCTGAAGAATTACCAGATCAGATGCAAAAGGCCGTAATCCTGGCCACTTGGAGTTAACTACAGTCACATGACCCGACAATGACGTAACGATTTACTCTATCGTTTAGGGAGTCGTAACGTGACATTTGTCTAAAGAAGAATCTCGTGTATGACGTGGTCTTTCTTTGGTGGTGCATGCTACTAAGCGAAAAAAATAATAAAGTTATTATTATTATTATTATGAGATTGTTATATCATGATAAGAAGTTGAACGATATTATTCAAAACAAATATACAAATGAATATAGATTCTAGTTTTGTGATTTATAACTAAGATGTAATATCTTAGTCTTGTGCTATGTTAGTCAAGTGCTAAACAAGTGCTATGTTAGTCTTAGCAAATAGTAGGTACTTAAAGCATTTATGTTAAACACATCTAAACCTATAATCTATTTTGAACAGCCAACCATCAATTTTTTATAAAACTGCCACACCCCTAAAAACCCAATAGCAAATACCATTATCCTTTGTGGATTACGTGACATAGTTGCAGTAAATACCAATTTCAATAACTTCGTAAATACTTCTTAGAAAAACTATAAATCGCCATAAATTTTAAAATAGACTTATGTATACATACAATAATTGCATTTAATGAATTATATTTCACGGTAATATTCTTTTTCTCACATCTAGCCGGTTCTCATTTGTTGATTTTTGTTCTCTTGAATTCCAGGTGAGTGCCGCGCAGCTCTTGGAATGGAGGAAGGTCGTATACCTGATCACGCAATAACAGCGAGTTCATCTTACGAAGCGAAATCAGTAGGACCGCAAAATGCCAGGTGAGTGATTTGACGATTATTTATCACATCTTTTAAGTCAGCGGTTTTATCTCAGAAACTATAATACTTAAAGCTTTTGGCAAGAATATTCATTACTAAAGTCGTGAAGAAATATCTCTGTAAAATATTTTGAATTTCGAGATTTCAACAATAGATGGCGTTACTGCAAAGTGTAAAAATAAAGATAGATTTTTTGCAAAAAGGCCCCATACAAGGCATTAGTGCCGAATTTAAAAAGAATTAGTAATCCTACATCAATTTTATTTAAGACTTTTTTTCGTACATCCATTAATATGGGTGGGGGAAACTTCCGAATGATGTAATATTTAATCCTATGTAACATCCAAAGGTCTTATCTGATTTGAACATAATTGCATCTGTTTGAAAGAAAATTTTAAGTAGATTTAGAATTAGTTCCCAGCAACACACAGAAGTTGGTGATAAATCTTCTAGAGGGCGCTAATTGATAGCACAATGATTTTTTTTCAAATATCGGAAAAAAATTAAATGCAAACGTAGAAAGAATGTAAATATTCACAAACTTTCCTAAAAATCGCATCGATATCATTATTTGTTCTCGAGTTATAATAAAATTATCACAATGTGTCTTTATAAAAGTTATTATCTGTGCACATAGTGTTACGTACTTCGTATTAGCGTGCTCATTACGTGTTTGTTAATAACAGCATTCCTGTCTGAAATTATTTATTTATTTCATAATATATACTTATAGTTGCCCATTTTGGATGGAAATTCAGTCAATTTGGCATGATTGCATAACACATAGTCATTGAAAAATGCCCATTAAAATTTAAAATTTCAATCAGTTTACATAATTTTACAACGCGAACAACGCAAAATGTTCAAGAAATCGATTAGTATCTACAAATTGCTATTAATCGATCGTTTTTTTTTGTGCTCAACGGGTATAAATTTTGCCATTTTGACCTGTTTTGAGTGGGTCTTCAATTCCAAATATAACCCGAATGATCCGAATTAAAGTTTCTTCCGCCAAGACTTTATTAAATATAAAGTAAAATTTAAAAGTAGGACGATCTTTTACTCTTTATGAAAATGCGTAGAACGATGCTGTCATTGATTAAATTATCTAAATATTAACAAATCATAAGATTTCTTAAAAATAGGGGTGAACCAAATACTTAAACCCTAAACACATTTGAGTCAAGACATTTGAGATACTTCTTTATATCATATATGTTGTCGAAAAGTAATATTGTGCCATTGCATGTATACAAAATGTATTCATCTGTTATACTTTCCACGTTTAATACAATATTATTGTAAAGTGCTCAAACCCGAGTGAGCCAACATTTTTAGTGACCTGCTTTCTTGAAAAAAACGTCTGCAAACGTGTATTTACGCATAAATGAAAGCATAAGTTGTATTTCATAACACATCTAAATTCTACTGTGCTGTTATCTCCACTCGTTCAAGAGCTAGGCTTATATATGTCTAAAAATGTCCCATAAAAATCATATTAAAATTGACGTTTTTTTTTTGCCGTGAAAGGAAAATTTAAAAAACTTATCTTACATGTTTCGTTTACTATTTCTTGGGAATACTATGAAATATTATATCCAATAATGTGCAACACGTCCATTCCACGACTTTCCATATAGTTGAGAAAAAAATGTCAATTAAAGCTTTGAAAATGGCACGTTCTCCAGTTATTCCCCATTTCCCCTCTTTCAGTATTATTTCGAAAGAACGAAACATAGCCTATTCCATGACCACATGGACCTTGCAGATTCACCATTTTTCATATAATAGAAAACTTGTCTCTTTCTAATAATTTTTGTTTTTGCCCCCTAATGAATTACATTTTGACGATGTTTCTTTCAATTTTCCACATTTTATTGAAATTGGCAATTTCAATAAGTTCAGTTATAAATATTGGCTTATAAGTTATTTTTTCAAAATATTTTTCAAATGAAAAATGTAGAGCGTCGAATCATACACAAACCTGCGCGAATAACATATTTTTAATCTTGTCGAGCAAGCTGTAATGATCTTAAAAAGATCCAAAATAGCAACCCTCCTATTTTTCAATTATTTCATGGGTAGCACGCTTTTATGATATTAGTTATATTAGATATTCGTCATTGCAGCACACATGTAATTCAACAAAAGTGTGCCATTAAAAGTCAACAAATTCATTGAATTTATTAATATTTTGTTATTTCATAGCACACTTCCGCTAGTCACACTATCATGAACATATCCTTTTTGAGTATAGCACCTATTAAATATTTGAGATCCCTTAAACAAGACTCAATTTCCTTAAAATCAATAATTAGATGATTTACTTGGCATAGCTCAATGTATTATTTTTATCATTAAATTGTAACAAATACTAAGCAAATTTTGTGATAAATGAAGAAAAAGTAATAATATCGACATGCGGTTTTTAGAAGAATTTGTAGATTTTTATATTCTTTCCCATCAAATAAAAAAATTATACGTTTCCATTTAATTTCTTTCCGATATTTGAAAAAACGGTCGTGCTATCTGCTAGCGCCCTCTAAAAGATTTATCAACAATTTATGTGCCACTTGGAACTAATTTTAATCTACTTCAATTTTCCTTTCAAACAAGTGCAATAATGTTCAAATCAGATAAAAACTTTGGATATTACAAAGAATTAAAATATTACATCATTCGGAAGTATGCCCCGCCCTTATCAGTGGATGTACGAAAGAAACTCTTAAATAAAGTTGATGTAGGATCACTTCGTCTTTTTAACTTCGGCACTAAATGTAAGACTTTTGGCCAAAAAATCAATCTTTATTTTTACACCTTGCAGTTAAGCCCTTAATGGTTGAAATCTCGATCTTCAAAATATTTTCTAGAGATTTCTTTTGGCAACATTAGTAATTAATATTTTTTCCCAAAGCTTTAAGTGTTATAATTTCTGACACAAAACGGCTGGACAGCCTTAGTGGGACCTCTGTGTATGTAATATTTCAAGGAGGGATTGACTTTTTTCTTTCCTATAAATGAATATAATTTTGCAAAGACATTCGTCTTCGAAAATCAAATCACTTAAGACGGTTAGAATCCATGGTCTATTTTGTTGGAATTGAAAGTATAGAAATTAATTTAAAATGCAAACGTTCAAAAGTCATTCAACATTTCTCTCATTCTTCAAAAAGTGTTTTTGATCTAGAAAAGGAAATAAAAACCAGACTTGAACATGAACAATTGTCAACATTATATTTGACACAGAGTATACAAACTTATAATATTATTTTTAAATAAATAGTAATTTATGTTAGCAAATATTTCTTCTATTTAAATGTAAACTTGTATTACTAATTTCAATTTATCCGAACCTCATTATGATTAACCACAATACGAACTATCCGACTTACCAATAGTCCCCAAATATCAACAATATCTCGTCTAATAGGAATTCAGGACATCGGAACAATGGTCCTATATTATTTAGAGCCATGTGATATGGCTAGCGCTAGACCGTATTGCAGTATTTTCGTACAATACATATTACATATGTATTGGGTTGATATGCGAAATAGCTTATTGTCGAGATCTGCTATCGCCATTTGCATTACGTATGCCTTTCACTTGGCTTCCGTATTTATTAGATTAATGGCCATAATCATTACGAAATTCAAAATTCGTATGGCATTTGGAAATTTTACCTAAACAACTGTTTCAATTCTCACAAAAATTTATTACTAGAGAAAATATAAATAAACAAAAATTACGTTTCATTAAATTTACTAACTGAGGAAGTAGGAGTGAGGAAACAGGAGTAGATGGGAAAAATGGATAGCGGGGGATGGAGAAGATGTGGAAAGTAATATTTGTGAAGAGGATGTAATAGAAGCTCATCTGCATAAGTAAACCCGAAGGATTCTTCTAGATTTATTAAGTAATATACCAGTTTATTTCCTCAAAAAATATCATATTACTCTCAGAGACCAGTTTACTATGTTTACCTATGTTGAATATTGTAACGTGGAGATTTTATCACGTTCCAGTTCAGTTTGAGATTAAAAGGATTGAACATGCCATTCTTATAAAAGATACAAGAAATTCAGGACTCATAGACCTTGTGAAGAGGTGTTAATAGTAAAGATGTTGTATGTTAGTGGAAAGTCTGTGAAATAGTGATTAACATGTAGGGAACATTCAAGCTTCTAGTTATGCGTGTGTAAGTGACCAAATTAATATAACTGGTAATTGATTGATAATAATTGAATGGACGCTGCGTGGGGTTTATTAGTATAGGTTCCAGAAACGAAGCACAACTGATTTGATTGACCTCAATTACTATAAAAGATAGTTAACCTGACAGCAGTATAGACACTTAAGTGGAATGCATTGACTAATTATATTTTACCAGAAGAAGAGAATAGCGAAGATTCTTGAATGTGTTAATTATGTACAAATTAATCATGACGAAAAATATTCATATCGGTATGTGGAATGAGATCAGTCTGTATAAAAACGATTCGCAGTTCTAGAATATCAAAGTACATCAAGCGCCCGCCAAATGTCGTAATGTCCAACTAAATAGCGAAATAATAATCAGGAATAAAATAATATTTTATTAATAATTAAATAAAAACTAGAGTCATGTCTAATTAAAGTGTGATCATAAACTATGCATTCGTCTAATGTAGCGCGGTACTTAGCATTAATATTTTTGGGAATAATTCAGATAAATTAACTTGAGCATAATTTTGATGAATAAAGTAGAGTCGATTGTAATTAGTAACAAATTTGTTGATCATGGTAAAGCCAAAAGACAGAAATAAATAATTAAGGTGCGTTAATAAATACCTAAGGTTTAATCATGGTGCGTTACTCTAAAATAATAAATAAATATCGTGAAGAATATCGCAAAGAATATCGTGGTTTCCCGAATTGTGTGAATATGAAAATGAACCTTAAGAATTTTAAAAATTTTAGAATTAGGAAAATGTTAGCAAGAGCCAAATCTGATTGGCTCACATACAACATAGAGAGATTATATACTTTCATAGCTAGCTTAGATAGGAAATTATATTCTTTATTCTTAAAACTATCTGTAACATTCCATCCGATTGTTCTGGATAGGTATCTTCAGATGAGCTTTACTCAGACATTTGGTACTTGTAGATTTTACAAACTAAAATTAGGCAAAATTAAACAGTTAATAGAACGTAATAAAGAGTTAAATAATTCACCTAACTCTAACATTGTTGAGGTTTTAGACGTTTCACACATATCAGATCCGGTTTTAGATGTTGAAAATCTTTCTTCATTTGACAACTGTAGTGGGTTTGTTGATGGAGATTTAACTTCTGGAAAAACAATTTGGTTTGACGTTATAGATGAATCAAATTTTTTCATTCAATAAACGAAAGTGCTTCCTCTACGGTGGAAATAAATCACCCTTCATTTTCTGGCTCTTCTAACGTAGATTCCTTAAATATACACTTACCCAAAGATCAAATGATTAACCACGGTAATTCGTACTCAAAACTTCCTAAAGAAACATTACACCCTATACTCATTGACACACCAAGTGGATCAGATCGTATAAATGAGAATACAGTCGGTTTGGCGGATATTTATAATCACGTTCATTATGCTCCCATAACAAACGTCATAGATAATACTTGATCATCTGCCATTGATCATAACAGTTCGGAATGTAGCCTCTTAAATGAAACAATATTTCCAATAGGTTCTGATTTATTTGACTTAGAAGTTCCCTTTATTAATAATTCGATTGTTGTTCATAATGAAAGAAATTAGTCTAATTTTAATTCTAGTAGAGAACATATAAATTCCGAATTGACAACTAATAATAGTCAAACTTCATTCAAAACAGATGATCACCCACTACACATAAGTCGAGTTCGACTAGCAATTCCGATGCTACACTTACGTTGGAAAATAGTATATATGTTGCACTAAATACACCAATTTGTGCACTTTTGTCTAGTTTGACAATTGCAAAAATAAGTACACCGAATAGAATAACCAAAATTAAACATTAAATTAAATTCAATCCCAAAATACATTTAAATACATTTAAATAAAATATAAAATTACTTCGATTTTGAAGAACTTTCAACCTTCTCTTATACATTTTCACCCCAGGTTTATTAATTTAACAAATTACAATTTTAATGATAAACAAGATTTCTTAAATAAATCAATTAAATTCATTCCAAAAGACTTTTCAATAAAAATGATTATTACTTTCTAACAGCAAAAATCCTCCATATCCTAGATATGAATCAAAACCAACCTGGATGCCTCGTTCTTAAATGACGTTAATGGAGCTCTAAAACATATCTTAATTAGTAAAAGAAATTCGAAATCCCCTGACTATTCGGATCTCAAAGAAATCATGGGTAAATGTAAATCTAATAACTTCACCATCACTAAAGGAGGAAATTGTTTATTGGTTTTAAATAATTCTGATTATATTAAAATTGTAGAAAAATTCCTAAACACAGCTAAATATGTCACCATTACTAAAGATCCGTCAAATCATATGCACACAGAACTAAAGTCTTTCACAAAAAATCCACCTGACAAATTCAAGGATAGTAAGGTTCTTTTACCCCGTAACTTCACCACACGTGTATTTATAGCTTGCCAAAGTTTGCAGAAATGGCCTAAAGGCCACCCAACTAATTGACAACAACATTTTACAATTACCCATAATTATGATCATTCAATCCTAAATTATGAACAGTTAGTTAAGAAATTGCAGAATTTTAATTTCCTTCCTCACTACAAAATAGTCTCATTCGATGTTTCAAGTCTATTTCCCTCAATACCAAGACCTGAGGTAATAGAATTAGCTTCAGATAAATTAAATGATAGCTCTCTTTCTGATACAGAATACGAGTTTTCAATCAATATTTTAAAACTTTGTCTTAAACAAGACTTTTCACATTTAATGAGACTCCTAGAAGAGAAACAACAGGCTTACCAATAGGAAGTTGACTAGCTCCGATATCTGGAATAAAAAATGTTGTTTCTTAATTTATTTAAATAATGGTAGCCATAAATACCAACAAATTTTTCAAAAACACAACATTGAAATTACTTTTCACACTACAAACAAAATAGATAGTATTGATTGCCAGACTTGTCAAAAATTCTATATAGGAGTCACGGAAAGGAATTTTAAGACAAGGGTGTCAGAGCACTTCAGAGCCATTAGACTGATCAGTAACAAGAGTCAACTTGCTAACCATATTTTAGAAAATAACCATGATTTTGACCCATGTAAAAACAGTACTTATATATAAGTTTGCAGAAACCACACATTTCAAAACACTTCGAACAGATTCATATTTTTGTCGGTGAATCCTCTCTTGAAGATAACATCATTATAAACAAATGAATTATGACTTAACAGATTTTCCTAAACTAATAAATTTAAAATAAAAATTCATAAATTTAAATATTCTGTTATATTCAATCAATTTAAATGTCACTTCTTTGATCTATTTGCTCTTACGAATTCACTAATATTTTACACTTAGCAGTAATTTTCATTAACAAATTGACTGTGGGATCTTTCCATGATGACAAATGGTTATTGTTGTTATGTAATGTTCCTCAATTAGTTTTATAGTACAAGTATAAATTAATGTATTAATAAACTTTAGTCAGGAACCTCATATGTGCTCCAATTTGACAAGATTACGCACTCTAGCGAAGTTAAATTAATCAGGTGGAGCTGTACTGCTTGAAGATACCTAAAAAGAAACAAAAAGTTTGAACTTGTCAATGTATTTTTTCATAAATTTTACTTTTATTTTAAATGCTAAAATCACAATCCTTTTGGGATTTTACAAATGAAATGAATTTCATAAAAAACTTTTGATGATTGTTTAAAAATTGAATTACCTCTACTTTATATTAGACAATTTATCCCGGCTTTTGCGCATTCATAAGTGTTTGACCATGAGCATTTTGACATTTCTGGCATTCTCAAAATTTGCACTTGTTGCTTTACGGTTTAACGTTCTTCAACAATGGCGAGAGCTAAAGTTAAACTAAATTGTAACTAACATGTTAATATTATTTTCATTATGAAAATAACATTCAAAACATTTAAATGTTAAATTAAAATATTTAAAATATATCCAAAATTCATTTATTTAATTTCAACATGTGACTTGTGATTCACATCGAGATAGAGTAATTCATTTTTTACATTAAATTTAATTTTATACTCAGTAATAGCTTTTGATGTTCAATAGTTCTGATGATGGGAAGATTGTTTTCTCGAACCATGTCAACAACATATCATTTTGATATTGTTCGTATTGAATTTGTCTAACACCTACAATTCAAGAATTAAAATAGACTTTTTGGAATACTTCTGAGTTTAATATTTTCAAATACTTGGCTCCAATACTGTTAAACAACGTAATTTTCAATAAATAAATGGTTTGTGTACAGCGACAAAATCTGTAAGTACCTAGTTTAACATTTCTTTGATGTAACTAAATAAATCATAAAGTCACTTTTATTCAAGTGTTGATTTAGTTTATTAATTGCAAAGCGTACTTTATTTTACGTATGGGAATGAATTAGCATGTCACTGAGTCTTTCTTTTGAATATACTTGGGCAAAGTAAGCACAGTTTTTTTGTCAAACTGTGCTGGATTAAATTTGATTAACCAATTTTTAATATATTAGAGGATTACTTGCTATGTTAATTAATTAATTGAATTAATTTAATTAATTAATTGAATTAATTTACATGGGATATGTTAATCCGATAGCAAAATGCACGACTAAATTGCGTCTAATTTTGTTGCATTCGACAAAATTCTACGGCGGCGTCTGAACGGCGGCTGAACAACGACACCTAATGCAATGTGGCCATCTTTACACCGGTGGGTGTAAAAACGGTCTCACTCTACGGATTTTGGGCCTAGTGTACTAATTCTGTCCGTCAAAAATTGTATGTTTGATACAACACCTGTTATATGCATGTGTAGGCAAACAATTACATAAAGCATAATTCGAAAGAAAAATGTGAAATGTGAAACGACAAAGATTTAAAGTGTGAAATATAAGAAACATTGTAAATTATTAATATATTGAATGGATGTCAACTGTAAAATGATACATTAACGGACGAGACATGTCATAGTATACATATAATACACAACTACCAACGCGACAAGCTACAGTGTTATAAAATTAATACATCAAGTAAGTGTGAACTGTAATACGATATATTTTAAATATAAAACATTTCATTAAAACTCTTCGAAAGCATAAACTTGAGCGAAGTGTCGCCCTTCGGAAACGAACTTCGACATTAATAAGTTTAATATTAATCGTGCCAAGTGGCAATGAGGGTGGCGGTGCGGGGCTTATAGCGCAGTTATTTGATACCCGAAAAGGGTTCAAGAAATGGAACTAAGTGATGTACTGACGACGAGGTAATCCCTTTAGCATAATATATTCATTTCGACTCGCTGCTTATATTTGCTGTGATCTCTATGTTCGCGGTTAAAGAGCATCATGTAGTAAGAGAAGTGCTACGGACTGTACTTTTCATACCTATAGTAAATATTTGATCCTAAATATAAATAATTTATATGATTTGAACTTAGCTTACGTGTCTTGATTAGCTTATATCGTGAACTTATATATGTCGATACTAAATTTAAACCTATTCTTGTTCTTGTAATGAAATGAAATGAAATTGTCAGAACGGAACCTTAGTTGAAAAATTACTATAACTGTTATATTTATGATGTGGATAATAATTTTCTAATCATGAAATGTAGGAATAATTAGAACTGTTAACATAGTGACACTCTAATAATGATATAAACCTCCAATGCAAAATCAATCCATATCAAATAAATCAATGATGAAAACAAACAGGGACTAATTTTTTAGAGTTGTTCACATGGTTTTGACCGGCCATTTTGTATGCATCAGGCTATTTTGTATTTTATAGAAGTTTGCAGTAGAAGTTTGGAGTTAAAGAAAAAGTTTTATTCATTTTATGTTTAGTGTATATTTAGTCCAACTTAACAGGACCGTGCCTATGCTGTGCACTTTGATCATCTTTTTTTATCTGAGCCTTTATTACATGTAAGGTTACCTGTAACATATTCATAAAAAATATATGAAGTAAGTAAATAAAAATATATCTTACTGTTGCGGTTACGATTGGTGTGGCATGGCCTGTTTTCACAAGACTCTGTTGGTTGTAATAGCTTCCAATTTCTACGGGATCAGTAAATAATAGTAACTTTAATTTTAAACGGTGCTAGAGCTGAAAACTATTTTATTATTATAGCTTAGGGGTGGCATTGATCTAATGAGATCGATCAAACATCACTTCAATGTTTTAATTATAGGTAATATCAGTCATACCGACAAATTAAGTTTGTGAAATAGAACCTTGCCTATTCGGCACTATGAAGCCTCAACTATGAAGCCGGCACTATGCAGCCTCAAATTAATTATTATTTTTTATTCTGACAATAGTGATTTAGAGGCAATACATGAACTAGCTGAGTAAAAGTAAATATTCATTTAAATTTATTCGGTTAAAATAAATATTTACACAGGATCAGCCTTCCGTTAACATGAAAATAAATGTATAGTTTCCCTCGTAGCATAGGAAAATTTATCTTTTCAATGACTGTAATTAGTTCAGTATTGACTCCTACGTAGATAATAATAAATGATGCAATGATTATTTATTGTGCAAGAATATAGATTTATTTGCCAACGATAGAATTTATTTTCGATTAAAACACAGAGTAAAAATATTTATTAACAGAGAAAAGAAAACCGAATTAGTTAACCCGTTATAGAGAAGATTAAAATTATTTACTTAATTAATTTTGTTAATTAATTGAATATTTGTTAATTAATTGATTGTAAGAATGTACTGAATTTATTCATTTTCAATAGTCAAAATAATAATACATGCTTACATTAATTTGTTATTCATGATGAACACTCGTAATTGTCTATCAGATATACGGTTTAATAATGCAAACGTAATTACTTTTCTTGTCTTTGAAGTTTTAATAAATACCAGAGCACCTTATAGGTGCAATTACTGAGCGACTTCATGGAGCTGAATGTCGTGAAGTATTTAGATTTTCAACTTGAAAACTGGAAACGGAATGACCAAGAATAAATTGCGTCTCCGCTTATGTGAAGCTTGAAAAGAGGTTGCAGACGCAACGAAAAAAGAGGGGATTGGTCCGTGCTTGCAAAGTCGCTCGACGGCCGAAACAGTGCATCTTTCTCTAACTAACTAGTTAACTGATTATTGAAAAAGTTTAACTAATATAAACTTTAATAGCTTTGGCTACTTAAAAATGTTTCTAATTATGTTCAAATTAAGTTAATTTACTTTTTTGAATATCGTTGTATTGGCCCCGTAATATCTAATGTATAAAATTGTTGTAGACAGGTGACC
>WYDF02034080.1:0-12704 GCA_009867245.2 Adranes taylori
AGAGCGGCAGTGAATAAAGTAATTTGGACCAATGTGATAGCCAACATCCACAGAGGATAGGCACTTCAAGAAGAAGATTTCTTAATCCAATAGACAGTACGTCGAAGAAGGTTTCCATTGAAGATAGAAGAAAACAGTTAACTTATACTTCGGATAATACTTCGTATGCCTATCATTTATCCATGTCTCGTCCGGATAATAAAGTTTGGAAACATCTTTATTTTCATATGTCTTAATTTTCAATACATGTTTTCTCTCTATAAGACTATTTTTTCTGTCCAGTGACATCCTGTTCCTTTCACGTTTATTGGTATTTAAAATTTTGTTTTTTTTTTAAATAAATTATAAGAGGTCCTTTCAAATTAGGTAAATCCGGTTCATTGTTTACTTTGTGGTTTTTGTCAATTACAGGATATTCATCAATTTTGCTTCTAATCCTATGTTAATACCATCTTAAATTAAACCTTTCCGATTTTGATTGATTTTTGGCTCAGAAAATGTAAGGCTGTTTTTATATTCCCTAATTATATATTATGGAAGTCTCTACTCACAACTTTAGAAGAGACACCTCAGGGAGACCAAAATACTGTTAGACAGCCCTGGTTATCAACGGAAATTATAGATCTCATTCAGGAACGAAGGAACATCAAATCCCGGGGTCTTGGCAACAGTATAGATCTGGAATCGTACCAATCATTAAATCAGGAGATACAAGCTGCTACGCGCAGAGACAAAAATAAATATCTGATGAATGTTTGTATAGAAATTCGGAATTTTCCTGATACCAATAATACCAAAGACCTGTTCAATCATGGCCGAGCGGGCAATTTCCAATACGCAAGAGCCGGAGCCCAAATACACAAATTTTTCGACGACTTCAAAGTTCCCTATTTTTGTAGGTTGTCTTCAATTTTCATTACCTCGGTATACTATCATTGTCTTGTTGGCATTTATTTTGAGCCCATAATCTCGGCTTATGTATTCCAGCCTTAGAAGAAACTACTTTGCTATAGATTTTGGAGAGTCTAGGTGAGAGTAAGCAGCCTTGACGAACGCCTTTCCTAATGCAACATTTTTCGGATAATTTGTTATCGATTTTAATTACCGCCTGCGAATATTTTCATACAGGCTTTTGACAAGAGTGATAAGATGACATGGTACTCCAAATTCTACTAATGTTGTACATAGCCTGAGCCAACGAGCGTTAAGAAACGTTTTCTCGTAAGTTACAAAGCACAGATACATCGGTACCGAGTATTCTCTGGCCTTTTCTATAAGTTACCTCGCATTTAAAATTTGTTGTCGAGTACCCCGTCCTTTCACAAATCTGGGATGTAACAGAAAGGTTTGGAGTCTGCTTTGAATAAGATACAACATAATCTTGCTGGAAATCGTGTGACACAATGTGTGCCAGATTTTTGGCCCCCTTTAGTCAAGAGTATGCTGTTACTCTGTCGATTCCTACTACTCTACTTTCTCTTAACTTGTCAACTGCGACTTTCACCTTATCTAAACGTATATCCGGTTCCGCCTCATAACTCCCCAGATCTCCGGAAATAGGTTTCAGTAATCTTCCCACATCGATGAAATTTGGTCTAGTTCTGTATTCAAACAATCATGTTGATCTTTAATTACCCAATGTCGGGGTTTGAATAATAGAACGAATCTTCTGATAAAACTAACTTTTATCACTAACTTTTAATTTTTGTTAGATGAAACTAATAAAAATTTAGTTCAATCTAGTGATATCACGAATATCACTAGGAAAACGGATGCAAGCCCTGTAAACGCCCTAGTTTTTTCCGTTTTCTCGTACGCTTCAGAGACCTAGGTAATCCGTTCCGATGACAGGAGAAGAATAATTGTGTTTGAAATGTAGATTCTGCAAATTCCCTGCACGACTAGAAGAACAAATGTCTGCATCTTAAATGAGGTCAAGCCCGTACAAAGATTGTCATCGAAGACATATGAACGAATTTTGACATTTTTCGGACTTGTTGTTCATAGAAAACCGGAAGGGAAAAGTAAACGGGGCCGATCCCACACTAGGTGGACCGATATTATTTCGGAACTAACAGAAACAAGTTTCACTAGAGCAGTGCGCCAAGCGAACGATCGACAGACCTGGAAATCAATGGGCACGACATTGGGCGAAGAAGAAGAATTACATATTCTGGCGGCGTGAGGTTTAAGTTCGGTATTTCACCCCCTTAAAAACATCACACATTAATTTTAGTAATATTTCTCATAAGGGTCCACTAATTCGAAAATGGACGTCGATTTCATCCTGATGTTTATTGTAAGTTTATTATTTTTTCTCCTGTATCAATGGATGGACATGAAAAGTATGATTGTATAAATATATTCGCACTAAGGATAGTTACGTATGATGAGCTGAGTGAACGTACACTCTTACTCAATAGAAATGATTCTCTATCTCTTTCTCTCAACATCGACTCGTTTTATTTTTTATTTTGAGTGATTACTTGCCAAAGCAACATATGGGTGCCCGGTTTTACGTTCGCGATATATAAATAATAATATGTATGTACTTTCGCTCAAATGAAAGATTTGCGTTAGTAGACGAGGGTTTGCAAAGAGATTAACTACACTTTTAATCTCTACAATTTCGACTTAATTAGTTTTTAGTGCGTTAAATGTTTGAAATGAAAAGCGGTTAGCCTAATAGGAAAATTAATTCTACCTTCCAGAATAAATGAAATTACTTTTAGTATTTAGTTACCTACAGGATATTGGCTATTGTTGCCAAAATAGATCGTTTCGTTGTTTTTTCATACATTTAGCTGTAAAGAATCTAAATTGAACAATAGTTAATATGATTAATATGATCATGAAATGCCTAACAGTATCTGCACCAATAACTAAATAGGATAAGTCACTTGGAAAATTGTTTGTAATGGCTTGAATTACAGCTGATCTATTAGAAGTCCACTTTTGAAGATTAAATTTTGCACTAGCAAGAATACTACTTACTTGTTGACAATTGAGTACTAATTGATCCAAAGAATCATTGCCTGAGAGCAAATCGTCGACATAAAAATCCTTCCGGATCATCGTACATGCCTCAGGACAAGAATCCCTAACATCAATTGAAAGCTGATGCAAAGCACGATAGCCAAAAATGGAGCTGTTGATGTTCCGTAAGTGACTGTTTTTAGTTCGTAACACTGAATGGCTTCGGAACTGTGAAACGGCCATAGAATTTTTTTGTATTTAATATCATGGAGTCGAATTTCACGGTACACCTGTCTCATATCCGCCGAAACAACATATTTATCCAACCTGAATCTAAGAATAATTGAAACCAATTCGTCCTGAACGATCGGACCATCTGTATGTATGGAATTGAGCGATTCACCTGTGCTACTTTCCAAGGTGCCATCGAATACAACACGCAATTTGGTTGTAGTGTTTTGCTCACGAACTACAACATGGTGAGAAAGAAAATAGTCATTAACGATCCAATGGCGTTTTACGGCAATTTCTGTACTCGCTAATGAATAAGCAGACTTACAAAACAGAGTACGAACTACGAATCTATCAATTGCATTTCGAGAATATGTTTTCTGAAAATGCTTGTTGCAGTTAAACTTCTCGAGTGTATCATTTGGAAGACATGTTTTCACCGGTAATCGCAAAATTGCATTGAACTGATTAAGAATTTGCAGCAATTTGGGCCTATATTATTCATCCAAATTTGGTATTGTGCAAAATTGGTTTGTGTCGTCCTAAGCTAGTCTTACCTCGCTGCAAACCTGACCAAAAGAGTGAGGCACCTATGATGAGGTCTATCTTTTCTGGCAAACAAAAACTAGAGTCAGGCAATTGAATATAATTCGGAATATCAAGACTTGATGAACCGAAAATAGATGATGACATATCGTTGACACAATGTAGCATGGAATTGTAGTGCTATATGACGACATCCTTGATTTTAATTGAATTGAAACTTCTCTATTAACTGTGACTGTGGATGTTTTGGCATTGATGCCAACTAATGAAAAGTTGACTTCATGTTGCCTAGTAAGTAATTGGTGAGCAAAATCCTTTGAATTGAAGTTAGATTTTGCAGCATAGTGGAGTAACGTCTTGCAATTGTGTTTGCAACCGTTTTTGTTTAGTACGGTTACTAGCACAGTCAATAGAAGAACTGGACTCGAAATCTTGGTGTGATCAAAATTGGATATAATTGTTTCTTGTTCAGGTTTTGATTCTGCCATTTGTGTCTCAACATTTTCACGATTCAGTAACGAATTATGCTTTTGTTTTATTTATTATAAATTAACATTTATAGATAAAATGTTAGCTCTTACAGAAATTAGAAGAGATGCGAAGGCATGCTTTTTGGATTGTTATTTTACTGCTTGAAAACTAGTGGATGGTTTATCTTGATTCTCAATTCTTTCGATAATTACTACCTTTTCTTGTAAGAAATCTATGAATTCAGTAAAAGTTCGAAACTCATCTATGCAGTTGTGACCCTCTCACTCTTTTACTGTTAATTTGTCTAATTTTTCAGAATCAATCGTAATTATTATAACATCCCAATTATCTGTGGGCTGCTTTAACGATTTTAATGAGCGAATGAGCTTTTGAAGTGCATCAATTAGCTTGTGAATATCCTGAGAGTTATCCTTTAACTCTCAAGATATTCACAAGGTAATTGATACAGTTCAAAAGCTCATCTACCTTCATTGAAGGTAGATTTAGAATAGCTTTAATGAGTTCTGGTTAAAATCTTTTGATTATTGAGTATGTTGCCCTAAAATTCCCAAAACAATTGATTGTTGTCTGATGTAAAATCTAGACACTGTATTACCTGAAACTTAGCACCCTCCAAACAAGCGCGTAAGTAATGAAATTTCTGTATGTCATTAATGGAATCCTTTTGATGCATCAAAGATCCAAAATTGTCTTTGAATTGAAACCATTCATCAAGCGGTCGCGAAAACTTTGGCAAGTTAATGGTTGGCAACTTTATATTGCTATTTGTATGACCGATTGAAAGCGAATGATTGATGTACCCATTATTGATTAGTTCAATATGAGATAAGAGAAGCTTCAATAATGTATTTGTCTCACTTAATGTTTTAAAATATTCAGGCTCAAACCTTTCTCGATCTTCACATTGTAAGTTGACTTCCTCGTCAGAAGTCATCATTTCAATTTGAGACTGAATACTTTCGTAATCATGTATAAGTTCTTGTGCCTGTGCTTGATCAGGCTGAGTTTTTAAATTGCAAATATACTTTGTAAAACTTATTAAGTTGTGTTTTGTACCATCTCTTTTCCTAGACAATTGAGCAAGCCTCTAAACATCAATCTCCTTAGCATCACTAGTTGCCATGTTGTAGCTATACTTGTTGCTTATCTAAAACAATAATTGAATGATTTGTTTTAAGTTGTTGACAACTAATGCAAGCTAACTCCAGTTTTTAAATTAGTGTATGTGTACACTCAATTTTTAACTGAAATTGACCTTAACTTAGTAATTTCTATTTATAATTGATATTAACTGAATGCCTTTGCCTTCTTAAGAATTTGAAATTATTGCTATGTCTAATAATAACTTAAATCAAAGGATTTCTTGATTTGGATATACGAAGATCTATGAAGAATGAGGAAAAAAGTGTCCGAGAATCTATACCTAACCATTCACTAATATTTTAATGCTTTCCATGAAATAAGTAATCAGAATGGTGAAGTCTTCAAACCTTACTAAGTAAGCAAAAAATGTTCGAGAATCGACTCCAAAGCATTCACCAACATTTTAATATATTCTATTAAATAATTAATTCGAATGGTGAATGCACCGGGTTTTACTGAGCAAAAAGTGTCCGAATTTACACTACTTCAACTACTTCTGTCTTCAAACAATAAAAATAAAAGTCTTTATGCTGATAGTTGCAATTACACAACCCCCCTGCCATATTGGTTAAGCCTCAGTAGTTATTTCGATTTTACATGAAATTTTAGGAATGAGATTAATCTAATATTAATATCATTTGTAAAAATACATAATATTACATTGGTTTCGTGAATATATTTTTATTATATCTCTAATAACTAAAATTTAAAAAATATCTTAACCTCAATAGCTATTTTAATGCATTCCGATCCTGTCAAGTTGTAATGCGAAGCACTTTTAAATACCTAATTTACTTTATAGGTTTTGATATTTCGTTTATGATGGGGCATTATGAGTGCCTATTATTTTCATTTTATTCATTTGATTTTGATATTAGATAATGGCTTTTAGTAATAGGGTGGATTTGTCAATTCACATGTGGTTAAACATCCTATTATAGTAACTCAAGTGACGTAATAAGTTAGAGCATACTAAGTACTTCATTTTTTTTATCTTAAAATAATTTTATAATTAACATACTAAAAAGATTTGAATTTGGAAATTTTTGTATTACTATATCTGAGACCTGAATATTTTTTTCAGTTCAACGTTAATTTATAAGTGATAACTCACCGAAAGCTGTGGGAATGTGTGTTAAAGGGTTGTTACGAAACAAAAATTATTTCTTATACTGGACTGAATTCTTTACTTCTGGAAATAATTCGGAAATTAATAAATTCTTGAGCTGATTGTGAGGAACAAAAAATGTTTAAATTTTTTTTACCAACACTGTATATTTTTATACATTTTGAAAGCCCTTGTGATTCTCTTTAAAATGATGCCAAACATGATGGGTCCAACTCTAAGGGTTCCAAAAATATAGTCCTTAATATCTTAAAATTTTTCCATTGGTTACCATGCTAACTGAAAGTCAGCATATAAATACGCATAATTCCTGAACAATAGTAGATAGAGGAAACTTAAAGGAAAACATATGTTACGTTTCAGGAGATCTAGAACGTGGTACGGCTGTAACTAAATGTTGTTATCAAATTTTGTAGTAATCTTCAGGTCAGACCGGACTTTTTCACATGCAATTAGATGTATTCTCAATTACAGGAGGGAGTAATTTACTGGAACATATTTTTAAGATAAAGGACCCTCAATGTCATCGACTTTTATTTACATTTTCTACATGCACCTCAGATTAGAATAAATGGCGTTTGATTAGAACTGTTACGATATTCCAAAATAGTAGATTTTCAAATGTTTCAAATACAGTATCTTTCTAAATCAGCGCTTTTTGCTTATACGAGAAATGATCAAATAATACCAGTAATTATTTTTCTCGAATAATCATTATTTATTCCTCAAAGTTCATATTGTCCCCTTCAAAGTAATTTCCATTATATGTAATACACTTCTTCCAACGTTGTTCCAATCGGAAATTCAATTTTCGATTTGGCGTTTAATTACTTTAGCGATTCTCTATTGATCTTGTAAATATGACAAAACGTCGTACTTTCATGGTCTTTTTCATCTTCGGGAATAGAAAAGTGCTGTGTTCCATTTTTCTCACAAGCAAAAATCGCCGTACACCGAAACACAAGTAATCTTATTGACAGCTGGCAATAAACTAAATAACTGATATGGTTGCAGCTGTCAATATATGTTTGGGATAATATCAACCAAGAAAATAAGAACAAATATTTGAAAGTTGGACTTTAACAACCCGCGAAATTTAAAATAACACTCTATACACAAATGCGCATGCTTAAGACTCTATCTCTTTATTTGGTGTTCTTTCAAATCGGGCTGATTTTTCAAATCCGGCCGATCATTTATAGGTAAATATGTGAGTGCAATACAAAATAACAGATTTAAGACGACAAGGATTAATCTTTTGCTTTATGAGTTTTCCTAAACCTGGACTTATTGCACTATTTATAATAAATTAGTGACTCTAATCGCGCTCGTTAATTGACAAAAAAGTCAAAGATAAAGTTTAGCGAACTAATGTAATAAAATGATATTTTATATTTTGATATAAATGATCTTCTGAGAAATTAGCGATGTGCGGTGCGTCTAACTCAGATATGATTTCGAAGATGGTGATATTGCGAAACGGAGGAGCGTGTAGATACTAATCACTGTCGCTGAATATGAGAGACGAGTCCCTCCTGGTTTGACTGTATGTAGCTATCCTTTGCGCGGAATCGGTGGCAACGTAACGTCTCCTGGTGCTGTCTGTGAGATTGGTGAATCTGGTGGAGTCCACGGATCTAGCGTTTGGTTCGGCGGTCGCTTTGATGATGGCTCTGGCACTGACGGTTCGATGTCTACCAAGTATCGGGGTGTTCTCGGACTGCACTATTTGATTCGCCTCTCGGATATGCTGTCGTGGCTTCCTCTGTGTGCAAGCCTTATGTAAGACGTCTCTCTTCTTCTGATGACGTCCTCAACGTCTTTTCATTGAAACTCTAGATACACGGAAATGGGTGGTGAAATATGGAGATGAGCAAGAGAGTAGAATTTAAGATTTAGATGACGAGAGATCCAAAGATTCTGCCGAAAGGTTTGAGAATGTAAATTGTGTTTACCTGATTCGTTGTTATAAAATTTTTACTGTTGACGAGGTGAATTTAACTCAATTTTAAGTTCGAAACATAAATAGGTGATTTGGTGATGGCGCTCACTTAGCGGCCAAACATACTCAAGAGCGCAAAACTTAACTCACTTTGCAAGAATAAATTGATTGCTTATTATAGAATTATTACTGATGGAACTGTGTGGAAAATGCTCACTCATGAAGTACCAGAAACAAGATGTATCTGATTGACGCTGACTTGGGGGTGACCTTCTATCTGAGATTAGCGAGTTTCGGTTTCCTGCTTGACTGCTGCAGATCTTGACGTTGTCGGCTGCATTTGGGTAAGGGCTGGACAAAATTTCTGCTAAAATCCTTAGGAAGTGCGAACTGTATACTAGTGAGAAGCGTTCTTTGTGCATTTTAAAGAACAATATCGCATCAAATCCCTACCAAGATTTTCTGATTCTATGATAAGGTGATCTCCAATCAGATTTAACATGCAAACGAACTAGCGACCTGCAACCCCCCTGTCAGTGCAGAGACCAGCCAATCAAGAGATGGTGGCCACGGTTTTTACATGGAAAGCGTTCAAAATGTCGCAAACTCCTTTCAATAAATACGAATATCTGATTAGATGAAGGTAACGCCCTCAAAGTTCATTGAACTCATTAAGAACATTAGTGGAAAAGAAGATAGCATCAAATCTCTGGCCAGGCGAGGTTAAAGTTCTCAAAGTTCAATAAACCCATTAAGAGTTGTTTGTTAGGAATTGAATATCCTACGGCTACGGAATATCCATACGGTAATATCTAGCGCAGAGTTTATTGAACCCATAGAAAAAATTTGCCTGCGAAAGCCAAGAAACCATAAAAGAGAACTTTATGAAAACAAAAGGATCTCTCTCTGTATACATGCAATTTTTTATTTCTTGTTCAGCGTTCGAATAAGCAAGAACTTGAAGAATAAGCAAGAACTTCAACATCATGTTTTTAAGTGAGCTTCATTTTTTAAGTGCGAAGCTGATTTTTTTCTCGTCATGATGTTTTGTACTTTTTTTTTGGATATAATAAATTACTCATCTACGATATTTTTTCTATTTTCTTGGAAAGAAAGGTAGACGTTCATCGAACAAACTCCCCTAAACATTATTCATAAAATTACATAATTAAGTAATAAATTTAAGAATTTGGAATTTAAGTTCTTCTTGAGATCTTTAATTGTCTCAGGGTAGTTTGCATAGACTTTACTTTTCAAAAAGCCTCAGAGGAAATAACACAAACAGGTAAACTCGCAAGTTTTACAGTAGCGGTGAGTTTAGAATCAAAACCGCTTTAAATTTTTATAAGATCTAGAATGATATGTTATTTTTTGATAAAACTAAATTTTATACGTTAGAAAATGCTAAAATTCATTTAGTAATTTCTTCTGCAAATTTTAAATCAACAAAAGAAAATAATTGGTCTGAACGCAGATATATCCATAGTAATTTTTCATGGTTCAAGTTTTCCTCAACATTTAAATTATTTGCAAAAAAACTAAAGTATTTGATTTTATGGCATAAATATTTTATGCTACAATTCTTTTATCAGTTTTAACTAAACCAATGTTAGTTTTTCCTCTAGTCAATTATTGCTTTTTACGCCCTATATATTGTGTCTATACATCAATTTTGGTCTGTATCTCTCTCTTGGGTCTTTAGTGCTGATTACTTAGTTGGTTGGGCGTCTTTTGTATCCATTTATCCACTTCAATTATAAATTCTTATCTAGGGTTACAACATTTTTGGAAATTTCTGAATTTGTTTTATTATCTATTTGTGGGATAATATTCCTGGATACACGAATACAAGATATACATAAATATACATTGTACGTACACGGAAAATTGTTAATATATATTTAGGTTAGGTTTCTTCTTATTAGTAAAAGTGTTTTTACATTGATCGGCCAGGTGCTTCATTTTATTTATTACTCTTGACTTTGAAGAGGTTTACCATTAATTTTGGTCGCGTTTCAAAATGCCATAGATTTTGTTAAAATGATTAAATAAATTAATATTGAAATTAATTTATTTGTTAAAAAAAATTATTTTCTATTTAAATAAAAATCAAAACACTCCGGAAGGTATGTATTTTCCACATTTCTCCTTTTGATATATTTTATTAGTTCATTCAATCTTATATGGTTTGGTCGCCCTTGGGCGAGACACAAACGACGCGTTAGGGTGGATGCATGCAAGGAACGATGAGGTTGTTTTCTCAAATTACTTGCCCATTACGATCGTGCCTTACTTTTCCGAGCTGCCCTCATGAAGGATAAATGTATATATATACATGTATATATATATATATAGTATTCGAAATAACAATCCCTTGTCGCTTTTTGTTACGTCCTGTTTAGGGAGGTTAGTCTTATTTAGTAGTCAACTAACAAGCGAGGTTTAGTACACGCGTGGCTAAAAAATGTTTTCCTAAATAATATATTAGTTTGAATAGTATTATCTTTTACAGTCACGTTTAGCTTTATATTAAATTGATGTAAAGTAAACTATTTCTGCAAAGCGGTGTCATCCTCCATATTTGATGTCAGCAATTAAGCTTTAAAAAAATTATGTTCATGATCAAGCAATTGTGTAAGGATTTCCTTATCATCCCTCTTTAAAAGAATTCATTATGACCGCCAATTTTCGCGATTAGCGACTTCGCATTCTGTCCTGTCACCATATACACATTAGAGATGGTCTAAACTGCTAGTTTTTCATAACAGTTATCGTTGGTATTGCTATTTATAAATAACAGTTACATATAGTTGTGTTTAAAATAACTGCTATTTGCTAAGCAATAATCTCGATCAGGATCAACAACCAGGCAGCCTAGTTACTTGAGAATAGCAGGCATTTTACTAATCTGCTATTTTAGACTGATATTAAATTTGATTCTACTTCTTATGAACCAGCCAACCAGACTAGAACATTTCGGCTCGTTACATCGCTGTGATGCGGTATCTATCTCGCTTGAATACCGGCGTGACAACATGAAACCAAGTGGCGCGTTGCGAGCAATGCCTGGCAATGAACTAGAGATTTACTGTTACATAGGAACATGCTATTAAATAGCTGCTACTTCAACATAGCAATTACATTTTGAAATAGCACTTTTTAAAATAACTATTTCTTATGTGTCTTCTTCTTCTTCTTCTTCTTATATTTATTTACCGTCGGCGTTCTTTCGCCTTGGCCTGACCGTGGCCTATAACCGACGCATGTGTCTTCTATATGCAATCTGATCATTGCTGTGCTAGTTGTCAGCTTCATGCGGTATTAATCGCGCCGCGCCATTTGATTTCATATTTTCACGCCACGTTTCAAGCTGCATCGACACAACGATATTACTAACTGAAATGTTCTAGTCTGGCTGATAAATAACAGAATAGAATCATATTTGAAGTCAGTCTAAAATAGCAATTATTCAGCAGTAGCTATTTAATAGCAGATTGGTTAAATCAATTTAAAAACATGTTAAATTCTGTTTTTGCATTTTAATTGAAAATAATTGATTTGTGATTTTTATAGATTTTAATGGTATAATTTTAAATCATCATTATTAGTTTACTTTTGTTTTTGATTATTACATCGTTATTACTTTTTAATTTTATAATAAATATGCACAAATACAAAAAATGTTTACTAAATTTATTAAGCCATTTAAATAATATTTTTTTTAATAAGAAGTGACTGCTATTCTCAAGTAACATCCTGGTGCCAGCCTGGTGTGCACGTCGTTGACGCTGATCAAGATAACTGCATTCCCAATAGTAGTTATTTTAATCTCAGTTATATATAACTTATTTATAAATAGTACTATCAACGATACTGTTATTTATTGGTAAAAATAGCCCTTATTAATTATTTTATAATTTTTTTTGTAAGGTAGTGCAACCCCATTCTTTGAGATCAATCGACAACACGAAATCGAGCATGCAAAGAAATGCACAAAATTCAGTATTAAAAAAAATATTGCACCAAATTTACTAGATGTCATAAAATAGGCTCTCTGGTTTCTCTCATATTTAAAAGATCAGTAACGTTGCACCTATATTTTTTTGTAGTTGTAGTTATGGATAAAATGTCGTACCACTCTGTTGTTGAAAATAAGGTGCCAACTAAGAGCTCTACAAAATCAGAAATGATTTCTTGGCTGGAATTACAAAATTTGTCATTTAATCTCAATGACAGAAAGTTTGATCT
>WYDF02034091.1:0-12703 GCA_009867245.2 Adranes taylori
AAATAATATTAATTAATATAAGACTTAATTAAACCTTTTTTCTAAAATTGTTATTCTTGTAATTTTGACTAAAGTCAATGTTTTTATTGTCATACGATATAATTGAGGTAATCATTATGTATTGAAGACTTATATGACGTGGTCGACTTAAAAGAAATTCGGTGGCAATGATTTCAAAAGGCACTTTCTAAATTGTTTCGAACACCCAAGTGTTTTTCATTTTAATCGAGTATAAAACAACTATTTATGATTCTTTGGGCAAGACAGTACAAAAAAACCACATTCGAAACTGTTTCTCACTAAAATATGAATAAGAAAACATACCAAATTGAATAAAAAAGTTTCAAGATTTAGTTTTATTTCCATTGAGCAACATGCATCATGAAACCGTTTGTGGCGTTCTTTCATTTGCTAAATGCTTGACCCTGTCTCGGAGTCGTAAACGGAGAGATCTTCTTTTTGGCGATTTCTTTTCATCTTCCATTCCAACCTCTAACTTAATCTGTATTTGATTAGTGTGACTGAGCGTTGTAACCGATGATTTCGTAGTATATTCCTTCTTAATACATGTTATGCTGTTGGATTCAGGAGCCAATTCCATTTCAGCAGATTGAACGCAATCATTCTGAATAAAAATATATTGAATAAAAATTTGTAGGGTCGGCTTCAAATAAATTATCAATCCTTATTTCACCTGGGTTTATGTAAATTTCTCACCTCAGCAGAACCGAGAAAATGCAAATATCTCAGCTCTGAATGACAATCAAAGTCGGGATCAAAACCATCGTATTCTTTCATAATTGTACACGTAGTTTTCATTTTTTAAGGAAGTGGTTAGGATTGTTTGAAAAAGACATGATAGGCTAATTTGCCTTTAGCCTAAGTTTGACGTATTGTAGACGAATGTGAACACACTAAATATTTTCTTAAGAATAATCATCAAAATATATAACAAAATTTCAGGCTTTTATCATTCGAAATATAATAAGGACATTTTGTATCAGTTAGGATCACGGTAGAACAAAATCATGCAGAATTCTGCTTCATTCAGCATTTCTCTAAAAACAAAAGCAAATTGCTTAGTGTCAAAGAAAGCACGATTTTAAATGTTATAAATGCTTCATATGAATTTTTATATAATTATACTTTAAATAAAGAGGAAATCAAGTTCAGATATACAATATGGGGCGACACCTCATTAATTGCAAAAGAATCACGCAACAAGCGAAAAAGAATCAACATATCTTTATCTACGCACAATGAATGAGAATAACTGCTCATTTTACATTGTTTTGATGAGAAACAAGTATTTACCACAAGCTAGAAAATCATAACGTATGTGATAAATTCTGAAAATCTATTACATAATTTCCCATTGAACAATCAGTAATCTTTGTAGCATGTCAAGTTTTAAGAAGGCTTACCAGCTGGTTGGCAGATTCATCATTTTCGACCAAATCAATATTCACAAGATCGCAAACTATGTTAGTACTTGCATCAGGAATCACTGGTACCTCTGACGATAAAAGGTTATTCATTCGTGCCTGCTCCTCGAATTCAGCAATAGTATTAACTGGCTGGAAATCAGATACCAAAAGCTCTGCATCCTTAATGTCATGTTTCTTTTTCATGTGCGCAATTATCTGCTGCCTAAGATATAAAGTTACAAATATATTACTTACTAACATATTACGTATATAAATATATTACGAAGAAACTGCTTTTCATTTACTTTCTGACGAAGAAACTGCTTTTCATTTACTTTCTGACGTCAGTAAATCAAAATATTTTTCAAAATATAATTTACTTCCATATTAGCTTGTACTAATTTTTAATCTTAATACTAACTACTTTAATTTAGAAAAAGTTTATGTTTGGAATGGGATTTTCTTGTAAGAAAGAAAGAATATATTTATTTTCTGAAAGATCAATATACATGCGCTTACAAATCAAGTCATTAATAAGCAGGAAACACACATCAATAAGTAGATTAACGTAAAAATTTGTTAAACCTTAATTAATTACATTAATACATAGTTACATAAATCAAATCAATTCGATACGTGTGAAATATTCGTGGTATTCTAGAATCGAATGCGGTTCAATCATTTGTAGTAAGTCAATAAGAGTCTTTTTAAATACATTATGATTTGTAATTGACTTTATTGAAGAGGGTAGGCGATTGAATAATTTCATCGCTGTATAAATAGGATTATTTTCAGAAAGCTTAAGACGATATTTAGGGTATGAGTAGTTATTATGTATTTGTTATGGTTGTGTTTTTTCTCATAAATCTCATACATGTTCTTATTTTTAAAGTTATGTATTAAACATTATTTCAAAGCGAATTTGTGATTGAAAGTTCGAGTAGGAGACCTGTTTCAGTGCTTGTGAATCAACATTCTGTTTTAGAATTCTAATTGAATATGTAGCCTACTCAATTTAATATATAATGCTGTGATGTGTTCATCCCATTTTAGAGTATTTCCTAAATATTTTATTGAATCTGTAGAATCGGTTAAAATCGTTTAATGTTAAATAAATATTACGACTTAAAAGTATTAATCAAAAATATCTATTTTACAAATTGGATATATTTGTAAAATGTTCAACTTTACAAAACTAAATATGTTCAACTTGAATAAAAAAATATCTCGACTACTATAAAACTATTTTAAATGTAGTAAATGATATTCAGTAATAACACATTCAATATTATTGTCCACTTTATTCTAACTATAACAAATGTCGATAAGCATACAATAGTACTAAATTCTAAAATGTCATAACGAGAATGTATTTTAGAACCACTAACAAAAGTAAGAAAGTTGAATAGGAGCAGAAGAAATATTTGCTGTTTTATATTTTCATAAGTTATTCTCAAGAACGAATTTTGTCTTCAAAGTTATGGGACGAATAGTTTAATTTGCTGAGACTGTAATTGCCCTGAGTTTTTATTGATTATTTTTTAGGTTAACAAACGTTTCATTCTTTGTAAATCAATTCACTCCTCGGACTATATTTTCTGTTTATTATGGAAATAATTTTAATTAGAGCTCATAAGGTTTGCCTACTTTGTATGCTGGTCAAAAAACTACTCATTTATTTTATTCAACCGCGATAAAGCTGCTCACACTCGTAGGATTATAACTCGTAAAAACCTTTCCACCAGGTGTAAAGTAGTAAAATGATCGTCAATAGAATAGTACTCCTTTTCATACTAATATAACATTCCTTCGATTGCTCCTTCGAATAAGCGGGTCATAGTACCACGACCCATTCTCTTATTTATTCGCACATCGTCACCTATGGTTGATCCGATATTCGAGATGGTCAACGCCCCAAACACCTAAGAAGACCAGAGCGATTATGACTTTACTGTGCTTGACAAGAGTTGTGGCTTTTATACTGACCATGGGCGTCCTTAAGGGACGGCAAGGGAATGTAAGCCAAACCCCCACCCGTACCCCCCACCACTGAGTGATTTAAGCTCCATTCCAAGCCCCTTTTTGATAACTTTCTAATTTTCAATGGTGTACAATAGATATAATGTATAGATATAGACGCTTTTACGCAACAAAAAGTAAAAAAACTCACTTTCTGATAAAACTTCTCGAACAAAACTCGCAAGGGAATGGTTTATGTATCGCATGAGTGAACATGTGTCTGTTTAATACATCGATGCGCCAGAAGACTTTGCTACATAACTCACACTCGTACTGACGTTCTTTCGTGTGAATGAACATATGCTTGTTCAAGTTATGAGCTTGCTGAAAACGATTACCACATACCTATGCGAAATAATTAAATACATAAAATAAAATGTATAACCAAATAATAGACGAAATAATAAAAAATATGTATTGTTATTTACTGGAATAGCTAATAGTTAATTTAATTTAAACCGAAAACTTACAGAACACGCAAATGGTTTTTCTCCGGTATGTACGCGTAAATGTCGTATTAAGTCGCAATTTTTTCTAAATTTCTTTTCACATATCGTACAGGGGATCTGTTTCAATGCTTCAGAGTCTCCTTCCTTCTTTAATTTATGTACCAATTTATGAGTTTTGAACTCATGATAATATTGGAATCCCTCGTCGCAGTGACGACATAAATATGGTAATTTTCCTAAAATCAAAACTTTAGTTTTTATATGCCTATATACAGAGTAGTTAGATAATACGATACAGAATCGATAGAACAAGCTCTCTGTGCCTAAAAAGTGGCTTATGAAGTGTGTATATAACAATATTTGTACTAAATCGCTGAACCGATTTGAATGAATTTTACGGGCAGGTGTGGAGATTTGTACTTAGTGAAGACACTATTTGTTTCTATATTCAAGATGGCGGGTGTCCGCCATTTTCAATTGTACCACAAATCAGTATTTATTCTTAGAGCTAGAAATTGCAGTATCTTTAATAAAACGTGACAATGCCACATTTAAGATTCAGTAATAAATTCCGTTAATGCAAATTGTAACAGTATATTATAAATGCATGTGTGCATAATGTCACGTTCACATGCGTTAAATGCGTATTTTTTGGGAAATTAAAACTGACGGGCTTCGACCATGTTAAACCTAGGAAAGTTAGTGTTTTCACTGCACACATATCTTATAAACCTGCCCAACAAATTAATTCAAATTTGTTCCAGTACGTTGGGCAAAATCTTCGTATAAACACAAATAAAAATGATTCAAAAATAACTTTTTGGTTTTTGGGACGTGGTCTCCAAAATGTATTCAATCATAATCTGAAATAATAATTTTCATGAATTCGAAATCTTTCATACACCTAAAGATACGCCAAACATTTATGTACATTGTGAAAGAGGCGCTCTAACTACTCTGTTATATAAGCATATAAAAAGTTAAATTATCAAAATAAAATAATTCCTAGAATTGCACGTGCGATCTAAAAGCAATTACGAAAAATAAGTTAAGCGAAAGAGTTTTCTATCCAAACCAGAGGATTTTTGAAATTTCGTCATAAATAACAGAAATTTAACTAAATTACCAAATTATACTAATTTATTATCTCAGAGATATTTTTACAGAATTACATCACATGTCAAGAAGGTTTAAGACTTATTTTCGGTAGTTTTTAGTTACAATAGGCATATAGTTTGATATACTTTTCGAATAATTTGACCCTGAAAACGAGTGAAAAAATGAAACTGAAAAATATATTTATTTTGGCAGTTTGAGCAATTTATTAGATTAATATATAGATCAAGCTCAGCTTTACGTTATATAGTTAAACTTCCGGCGTGCGACGGATAAAATGTTAGGTTGATTTGCGATTTTTTTAGACTGTTCTGTTAGATGTATAATAAATTAAATATTTTTATAAGATTGAATCATAATTCAAAGTTAATACGTTTATAATTTACACAACCATTCTATCATCGATCAATGTCTAGTAGCAAAACTTTTATGCCTACATATAAACATTTTACATATGAATTTATACCTTGGTGCCTCCTAACATGAGCCGTAAGTGCTTCTAAACTGACAAATTGAAACGTGCACACCGTACAAGAGTATGGTTTATCACCACCATGTGACGCTCTATGTTTCAACATCTGAGTCCTCGAGGGAAACAATCTCGAACAAATCTTACAAGAAAATTTCATTACACTATTATGATCGTCCAAGTAATGACTTTGTAGTTGTGATTTGGTTCTAAAAAATTTACTGCACTCATGACATTGCAATTTGCTGTCTTTTCCTTGTTGTTCAATAACTTGTGAGGCCAGAATTCGATCTTTTAAAACATTACCCAAACGTGCCAGAAGAGGAGTTACCGGAGCTAGACCTAAAGCAGCTAATACAGCATATTTCGGATCAATTGGTTTTAAAATTTGAGTTTTATTAATAGATTCATCTTTTCTCGATGTACTTGGTTTAGCAACATTTCTTTTCTCTGAAGCTTCGTTAATTAATGTAACATTATCCTTATCCTGAGTTGTTAGGACTGGCTGCTCAACACAATCTGTTTCTTGTGCTGAAACTATTTCTTGTGCTTGTGGTTCCTCATTTTCTTTCAAAGATTCCTCAAAATCATCACCAAAATCGTCAGCAAAATCTTGCATTATCATTTTATAAGTAGTTTCGGCGGCTTCATGTTTAATAGATACTTTTTCAGATAGTTCCTCTTTGATTTTAGCTTGTTTGGTTGCATTTCTCTTTCTTACGTTAAGCGTGATCTGTTTACTCTTTACGTTAATTTTGTCACCTTTTCCTATAGCTTTAGCAGACATTTCGACCGTTAAATTTTAAAATAATATCCTAAAATAAATAATAATGAATCAAATATGGTGGAAGAGCCGTTTTCTAATTTTAACTTGTTAACAATTTTTTACCCACTACACTAATTTAAAAATACCCGAAATATTGATTAGTAAACGTTTAAATATTTATATATTTACCATAAAACTAATATGAAACTAAAAATAATTCAAAAAACACTTGTTGATCATCACTACACCCAAGATTTCGCCAACATTACGACATGTAGGAAAAGTTGAAGACAAAACGAAGTGAAAAATGGTGGTGACGCCAAACGCCAAAATTGTAGGTGAATAATTGGTTGCATACATTCTACATAAATAGTAATATATAGAACGCTTTTACTATCTAAAGTGTGTACGCATTTGTACTTAAGAATAACTAACTAAAGTAAGTTATATAAGGTATGTCCCACTATATTCATAACTTTAATATTCCACATAGAAAGAAAAGGAAAACACAATGGAGATAAAGAAAAAATAATAATACTAACAAGAAAGATAGTTAATAATCAAAGGGTAATAATGCCATAAGATTACATAAATATGATACGTTGTCCTGTTGTGATGTCATGTTCTATTTAAAGGCATTTGCATTTAAATAGCATATTTTCGGTTATAAATCTAACTTAGAAATTATACATATATAACCATAGTTGTTTCCAATAACAAAAAATTAGAACATATTTTAAGTTTATGGAGCGAAAATTCGCACGTCCTTTTTGCACAGTGCGATAAATTAGATGACATATGTATGTTCAAAAAATGTAAAAATAATGATTTTAAAATAATTAAAATGGTGACAAAAATTAGGTATTAAATTAGAACTAAAATTCTGTCAATAAGTTTGATTAATATAAAGCGGCTACTACAAATTGGTAAAAACAATCTAATAATACAATTCTTCAGCGTTTTTTGACTAAAACGTGACTTCACAAGACTAAAATAAGATTGTAGATCAAGAAATTGAGGTAAATCTAACAGAAGTATAGAATTATAACTACAATTTCATAAAATCAACGGAAAACTGTATCACCGATTTAAATCAAACTCTTTTGCAGTTATTTCCGCTAATGTTAGAAATTTCAAATCTATCAATATAAGGCTTAACAAGAGAACACAATGTATATGTATAAATATGTACAGAGTTATACAGTGGAACGAGGTTCCCCTAAAACAAAAAAAGTCTTATACACTTTGCTAGTAACGTGTAAAAAGGATAGGAAAAAGTAGTTTATGGACAAAGATGTTTAATTTATTTTTTCACACTTCCTATTTGGTTTGTGAAACGAATTACAATAGTGAGGAATTCTGCATTTTCCTTTTATCATTTGTTTTATGGTGAACTGCTTACTGACTGACTGATGTATTCTAAACAATATAATTAAGGTTCCCACATGAAATGAATTAAAAAAATTAGATTATTATCACATTCAACCTCAAATTAGGAATTATTTTTAAGTAATAAATAAAGTATTAAAATGCAGAATTTATTATATTCAATTTATCAAATTCATTACTATTATACTATACTTGTAGATTATAATTAAAATCTAACATTAAAAGATATTAAGATCTTATTTACTCGCTTATTGCAGACTGTTACAGAGTATTTTTAAACTTTAAACCATTTGAATACATACGCATATGGAGTCATTGAATTACTTTAATGTTTATTTAGCACGTTAGGTGAATAAATAGCCACACAACAAGAAACTTCAAAACTGACAAAAAGAAAATTTCAATTTGTGAACTAATCAAGTGACACTACATCCAACTTATCTATTTTATATAAGTTTCAAAATTAAAAAAAAACACATTCATGATTTATAAATTGTATTGCATTTGAGCACTATTATTTGTAAAATAATAAATAAGGTATTCTTAAGATGAGTAGCATTATTTGTGTTTTATTGTACTCTGTAGTAAATTCTTTGCAATTAGACCTACTAAATTTCCTGGGTCTAGCTTGTCTAAAGACAACTCAATATCATGATAATGTACAAGTACAAAGTCCTTTATTCCGAGTTGGATTTGAAAGTTCCATCTAGCGGTACAAATCTGACATTATTAATTTAAACTTTTAGTAGATCTTCCTTGTGCTATTACCTCCCACCTATACTTTCACTTTATTATTATTATTGCTAATAGTGCACTTCAATGCACTTTCCATCTACATTGTGAATTGTGTCAATAAACTTGTATATTCAAAGTACTTACGGATTGTTTTTATATAAATGTTGTAAGTAGATACAATATTTGAATGACTCACATAATAATCTAAAAATAATGTATAAATAGGTTACTTTCCATTATGGGATTAAGAACAGAGTTTTATTAATCTGCATTTATTATTAACATAGATTAATTTATATAGTTCGTATTATTATTATATCACTTTTTACGATCACGTGTTGGTGAGGTCAAGTTTTTGCTCTTTGCACGTTTACACAGTGGCGGATCTAGCGACAAGCATTGAATTGGGGTGGTGAAAGGTGGCTAAGAGTAGTTTATAATTAGCTAGAGATCAGGACCTAGCCAGAGAGTAGCTAGAGATCAGGAGCCTATCTCTAGCACATAGAGGGGAAATATTATTTACAATAGTAAATGCAGTGTCCCTTCAACGCTATCATAGTACACATGAGACATATTCGTGGTAGTCATGTACACGTGTCTTGCCATACTCCCCCAACCCGTTCGAGTGTTCCAATCCTTTTTTTTCCAAAGATCAACAGATATTACAAAATAATATTTAGGTAAAATGATTAATAAAGACTAGTTATCACTTCAGCAAAAGATATTGTGTATAACAGGTAGACTAGTTGATTTATTCCACCCCTTTACTTATTTTGATCAAATGCGGTAGTTATTCCACATAATGACGCAATATTATTATTCGTAATGGGTAAATTAATTACTTTAGCTAAAATTTGATGTTACAACTAAAGATTTTATGTTACAACATTGAGCTAGTACATTTAATGTTATACTAATAATTCAATAAATCGTGAATGCCACAGGCACAATTCTAAGAGAGAGCGAGTTTCCTACACCAGAAATTTAAAAGTTATGATGTTATAAACAATGTTCTTATAGTTATAATCATAACGGAGCTTGTAGCTATACCGTATGTCCAAATGTTAACGCTATTTTATAAAATAGCGTGACCAATCAAAAGATTGTTCTGATGAAGAGGTCCAAGCTATATATCCTGAAATAGAGGTTATAAACATAATTTCTTGAAAAGAAGGGATAGGCCGAAGTGGAAAACCAATACCTGAACTTTAGGAGTGATTTAGGACAACACAACTTAGGAGCACCCAAAAGTTAGGTATTGCTTAATTAGATAGTCTATTTGATTGTAGTAGCTGTATTGTATCTGTTTGATAATAGCAACAATAATGCGATTGTCAAAATGCAGAAAATTTATAATTATTTTAAAACGTTAAGCTGAATAAGTAACAACATTAATGTTTTTATTCAGATGTGGATAAATAACTATGTACCGCAAATCAAACAGTTTTGAAGTTGAAGATCTTCGTATTAAATTAAATCGAATGCGAAGACATGGTAATGAGAACAGTGAAGCACATTCCGTCAATAATTCCAATTATAAATGTCAAAAGACATATACAAATGATCAAAATAATGAAACTAAAACTTTCGTCCGAAAGTTCAAACCTAACCATACTTCAGGAACAGGAACGCGTTATCAATATGTTTTACAAAATGATAATGAATCATTTTCACGAAATGAAAATAATAAAAAACAAGCAAATAATAATAAAGATGTACAAATAAAAACTGAAATACGTCAAGACAAATTACTGAATATCAAGATTGAACTTGAAGCAGAAACAGGTACTTATTACGAGTGTTACTTTTAACAAAAACAATTACAGAATTTTTTTAAATTTCTTTTCAAAATATTATTTTCACTGTTGTTGTCCCCGAAATATTTTGTCATCTCCGAAAATAGTGTCACCTCCTAGTGTAATTTATAGAATCAATTTTGTGGTGATAAGGTTCTATTTACGTATTTTCTTCAATATAGTTGATATGTTCATTGTCAACGCCTAGCTTCTATATAGGCGACATATGAACCAAGCAAAGGAGAAGAAATATAAAACCCTTGTTCAGTTTAGGTCAGAAATCGCCCACGGATTACTAAAAGCAGGAAAAGAAAATACACGTAAGCGAGGAAGACTTTCATCAGGTGCACGTCTTCACAACCATCATTGCCTTCCAAGACAAGAGCTAAAGTACCCCTTCTACTAAATGATATTCGTTTTGATAGATTTGGTGATCTTCCATTTCATATTGAACCGAAACAAAAATACAGGAATTACATAAACAATATTCGCGTATATTTTGTGAAAAATGTGAAATAGCATTATGCCTTACCAAGGACAGAAATTGTTTCAAAGTATTCTACTCTAAAGTATCAGATTTATATTTTTCGATATGTTCAAAATCTGCAATCGTTATGCTACAATTTATAGATATGCATATGCATCAGATAATCCCAATGATGCCTATGTTTGGTATCATAGTATTAAAGTATCAAAATGTATGTGTTTTCAATTTTTGTTTCTTTGTCTACCTTCAGATGCTTGTTGATGATGAAATTATCAAAAAAAAATATTTGTTTTTCATCAAAAGCAATAATTTGTGTCGGAAAGGGATAACAGCTCATTGAGGTGATGAAAATCGGTGACTGTTTCTTCGTCATTGCTTTTTTTTATATTTGACATTCAGGAACACAAGAGCAGATGTTTGATGATACATCAGGTGAATACGGTCAATGAGATGCTGTTTTCTTTAAATAAAAATCAATTGTTAGAAGTGATGTGTGAGACCTGTGATTGCCATGATGAAGGAATATGTGACGCTTTCAGTTGGTTTTCCTAATATCATCAATGATTTCTGACCCACAAATTATATACCATTCAGCATTAACTCTAAAGATTTTTTTAAAGCACTGTTTGCGACATGGTGAGTACAATCGAGGAAACAAGTATCCATTTGACTGCAAGTGCTTTGTGAATGAACAAAGCACAAAGCATTTATTAGATTCAAGTCAGCTTGAAAGATCCAAACAGTTGATTGTCTGTTAGTTTCCAGCTCGAAAAAATATATTCAAGGTTATGCCACCTTCTACGATGTTTTATACGAATTTTACAGTTCGTCGGTCGAATTTGTTGATCATTTCCTTACGCCGATGACACCAGCTTTTTCTCAGCTTCGGTCAAATTTTGAGGGCTCATTCGGGAACAGATAATTTTCAAACTCAAACATGTAAAATCGAATGTACTGCAGTCTTCGATATGACTAAGGATTGCCGCTGTTTTAACAATAATAAATATCAAATGTAAGGAAAAGAATAATACATATCTCAAATGTGCCATCTAATGGTTCTTGCTAGAAACAAAATGTATAGGTAAAATTCAGACTTCTTTATATTGTGTTGGTTTTTCAGCCAAAGGAATCTAAAAACTTTTATTAGTTAAATCAATTTGTTCAATTTCAATTTATATCAGATTTAGAGAATGTGTTGAAAAAAGGGCAGACTGGAGGAGTAATACTAGATGGAACGAGGATATGGTCACTATCGAATGCAGATGATATAGTACGCTTGGCGGAGAAAAAGGAAGAAATGGATGAAATGATTGTAAGAGCATATGGAAAATAGGGGATTGGGTGTGAATGTGGAAAAAACCAAAGTGATGGTGTGTAAGAAAGGGGTGAGACATAGTAAAAAAGATGTGTTTAAATTGGATGGAAAAGTTATCGAGTGTGTGAAGAAGTATAAATATCTGGGTTATATGCTGAATAAGAAAGGAAGAGTGAATGAGCATATGAAAATGTTGGTAAGAAAAGCCGAAGTGGCAGCAGACAGATTAAAGAATGTATGGGGAGCAAAGTTTGGTGATTCTACCAAAATGAGGTTAATAATATACACTGCATGTGTAAGGAGTTTTTTGATGTACAGGGCTGAGGTGTGACTGTGACAGAAAGAGGGAATAGAAAGAATGGGAATTAAATATTTAAAGCGGATGCTGGGTGTGGAAAAAGTTGGTAAAATATGAGAGAAAAGTGATGCCTGGACAGGAAGATTGAATGGTTAAAAGGGTGTATATGAATGCAGGGAAAGAAGTGGAGAAGGGTGAAATAGATAAGCAATGGGTAAAATGGGGGGGTATGGTTGGTCAATGAATGAATGAATGAATGAAAAAGGATGATAAAAGATGGGATTGAATGTGAAAAGGAAGTGGAGAAAATTTATAGGAGTGTGGAGATGCAAGAGAGGTATGCGAGAATGAAGGAAAGTAGGTATAATAGAAGGTATGTTAGATTTACCGGGAAATATAAAATTTGGGATGAGCATGGATGAGAAAAGGATGATCGC
>WYDF02034102.1:0-12703 GCA_009867245.2 Adranes taylori
ACCCTGGATGGGATCATTGGACGCACCCCATACATTTTTCAAAGAAAAGAATATGGGAAACGGAGGAAGAAGAAAAAAAAAACAACTTTGAAAATTAAAAAAGGCGTAATTTTAATATTTTCATTATTTTCAATATGTTCTTTCATCAAAAGCTGCATTAACTTTACCAGAAAAAAAAATTTCTTAGAAAAAGATTATTTCGTTGTTCTACTACATTTATGTCGACAGAAAATTAGAAAATCAACGTTGAACGCTTGTCCGACCCTTATAATCGGATTAAAATCGAAGCAGGCATATTATTTTTTCGGGTCCCCTGACATTAAATTAAGCCAAGAAACCTTAGGAAGAAGATTTAGGAGTCCGTAAGTATGAGGAGGAAGATAATGGAAGTATGTTTGAATAGTATAATGATATATGGAGCAGAGGTATGCGGTGTGGAAGAAAGAGATATGATTGAGAGGGTGCAAGTAGGATGTCTAAAAAAAAAGGACAACTTATCCGAGTGATGTAGTTCTGCAAGAATTAGGTATATATAAATGCTGGATAAATGGAGTGAAAAGGATGGTAAAATATGAGGGGAAAGTATAGAACTATGAAGGGGGTAGGTTAGTTAAGGAATTATACATTGAAGTAATGATGAATGTAGGAAGTGATATATGTATATTAACACCTGAGTTGGCTATTTAGGTTGCCTCTTGAATATCCGATGCCGAAACTACCATGGGTTTCATCGGCATAATTTCACAAGTGCACTTCTTTGTTGCTTCTATTTTTCAAACTCTGTGTGCGTGTCGGTGTGCGTACATTAAGAAGAGGAGAGGGACGAGTTTGGATTTTAGACACCTCGCGACAAAACATTTAACGTAAGTAATACCTGAATCCAAATTATTAACGATAGCTTCTTCGCTTATAGAGGGGCGAACCTCTCTAATAATAGCTTTACACGAATTTAAATAAGATGGAATTATAGCCTTATATTTGGATTTAGCAATTAATATTTTTGAGCCTAAAAACTTATTACCTAAAGCTCCAGACGAAAATTCAACAAAGATATTAAATTTACCCGCCACCTTCTTAACTCCCTCTACGCCATTATCCGCTAACCATTTACCAATAAAGGAGGGATGCAAAACTTTCGGATTAACTTTTCGATCCACTAAAGACAAAGTTATTCCGAATGGGGTTTATCATATATAGAGAAGTATTTAGGGAAAACCACAACTCTCTTAGAATCTATATTAATTCTGCTAACACTCAAATCCTCAACCAATTTCCTCAACCAACAAGTGAGAATGTATGGGCTAAGAGTAGAATGAATATGAATAGGACGATAGGATGGTCGACGTATAGATGATTTGAGAAGATGATTGATTGTAATGAAGTAGTTAATGAGGCTATGGAAAGAGTGATGGATGTGGAAAAGCAGGAGAGGAATAGAAGGATATGTGATAGGTATAACCGTAAATATAGGTGGATCAGGAAAGGCGAAAGATTGGCCAGGTGTTTAGTATCGGGATTAAGTATGAGGGATAAAAGTATGAATGCAAGGTTCAGATGTGGGAATGAGGAGTGTGGAAATAGGTATTGGTTGAATGTATAAGAGAGAATGTCCAGGATAAGTAAGATGGAAGAGGAAAATTGAAGCTGTTGGATAAAACATGTGAAGGGATAGAGTGGAGTGAAATTGATAAGGAATTAGGGGAGAACTGGAGGGAAAATTTGGAAATGGAGGGCAAGGGATTAGAACTTATGAGAACGATTAGAAATGAAATATATAAAAGAAGATAAAAAGAAATGGAGAATGGGGGAGAAGGAGTTAGAGATAATGTAGCCTTCCGTTCTTACTTCAGGAATGTAAATAGTTAAGTGGGTTATACATAATTATGGATTTGAAATTTTTGTAGAAATAATTAAAAATTATTGTATTGTTTTGAAATATGAATTAAGTTTAGTAGCTTTGTAAGGTTTTATGCCAAATAATGGTTTATTTATTATTACTTAGGAAAAATAACACAGACAAACAGTTGTTTTGGTGCCAGGGTATTTGGTGCTGATTTCATATGAATTTGATGGGCTGAGTTCAAATATGATATTAGTTTTTGCCTAGAAGTTTAAATTTGTTAGATATAGCATTTTAGTTAGATATGCGTTACACTATTTTGAGTTAAATCGATGCATCAAATAAAAAACAAAACAAGGAATTTTTATTATTAAATTAGTCAAATATTATATACAGAGATAGAGGAAAAAGTTATCGATCAAACTTCGAAAGATTCTTTTCAGTGACATTCTTGTATGTATTTTGGAACAGCCCCTTTTTAAACTCCAGCAGTAATCTGCCGGAGTTTAAAAAAGGTCTGTCCAGAAGACAATCTTGATTTAAAAAAGGTCTGTGGATCATGTGTGTGGATCATGTGTGTATCACATCTTCCATGAGAACGGTCCTCCATAGTTTTAATATCCTGATGAAATCTTATACCTTGTTCCTCACTGGTGTCTACAAAATTTTCAGTGGCTCATATTGCTGCTGAAGCATTTCGTTTACCAGTTCAACATAGTTCCAGAAAATTTCCGACAATTGCAATAAATGAAGTCCAGTCTTTTCGCTCATCCTCATTCATCGAATGTACGAAAGCAGGATCCTTAATAACTTATTATATTTGTGGGACGTCAAACTTTCCTGCTTTAATTTTTCCGTATTCAACTGAGGCATTTTTTCCCTACATATGCAAAGCATGATCCGTCCTTTGTAGCTCATGGTTTCTCTCTTAAGCTATCTTTTTCTGATCCAATGATGGGTTTTGTCTCTGCTATCCCAGAGGCACAAGAAGGAAAGATATTTGGTGTAGCCACTTTGCTGTCCAAGGAGAAAGTTTACCATTTTTAAGTCCACATAAATCACCCATTGTTGTTCATGATGAAAGCCTTCTATTTTTCTTTGATTTTCGTTCAGTAGTGAGCAATTAGTATTGAACCATATGTGTTTCCATTGTGTAGAGGGACATGTTTCAAACCACGCTTCCAGCTGACAATAAATAGGCGCTAATCATCTGGACAATATTCCAGACCAATTTTTTCCAGGGGTCCTCTAATTTTGACAAGATTGTCTTCTTGAGACGTGAAGGATAGCTGCCTTTTTCTCTTGTACGGTAAAAGGTAATTTTGCCGTTCAACCTGGAAGCCAGTAATTCAGAAGCATTATTTGATAGGTTGAGATCTCTTGTGAGGTCATTTAACTAATCCGGATTGAAATGTTGAGGAATTGATGACGCCCTTTCATAATCACGGTCAACTTCATTAGTATTAGAAGGGTGATCAGAGAGACTAAACTCGTCCTCACAGCTGGTAGTCGGTGAAACTTTGGGATTGGCACTTCATCTGAGTCAGGGGCCGTTGGTTGTTGGTTTCTATCCAAATTATTGGTACGCCCAATTTAAGACATTTTATTTTCTCGGTAGTCCACTGCCACTACAAATGATCGGCACAAGTTTTATAGGCCTGATGCGATGACCTGAAACGCAATAGGTCAACCTTATAACAATTTTTTCGTAAACATAAATTTCACGCGTTCTCACACATATTTGGTGTGATGTGTGCTGAGCAATAGAACTTTGTGAATGTCAACGATCACTATCTATTGTCTGTCCATTTCATTCCTTACTTACTTTGGTGGAGCTACAGTGAATTAAGAACCCGGGCATTGTCTACTACAGATTTTCGCCAATCGTCTCCCCGGGTAGTCAACTGTCTCTAGTTTCGGACTTCTAGCATGCGAAGGTCCTCCTCTACATCATACTGCCATCTAAGTTAAGGCCGACCAACGTTCTTGTTCCTACAGGTCTCGAATTAAGAACTTTTTTGGCACCCACTGATCACACATTCTCTGGACGTGACCGAGCTAGCGTAGTTTTCTTGACTTGATGCCTAACATGATCGATGGAGCATTATAGAGGTCTTCCACTCCTTTATTGGTTCTTATTCGCTAGTCATTGTTCTCGTATACAGCACCAAAAATCTTGCGAAGGACTTTCCTCTTCCAGGTGCTTAGTAGGTTCTCCTCTTTTTTTCTTGACAGTCCAGGTTTCTGAGCCATACAACATCACTGGCTTGATAATGGTGTTATGCACCAAAAGTTAAATTTTTTTTAGAAGCAAGGGAAGACTTAAGTAGCTTCTGGAATCTAATAAAGAATTAGACGTTCTCGACCGCTATTCTTGCTTTGATTTCGTTGGCGTGTGTTAGGATGCCTCCCTAATATTAGAATGCATCGACCCTTTGGTAACCATTGAATTTGTCAGTGTTCCGCCATTTGATTGAGTTCCTAGTGTTTATCATATATTTTGTCTTCTCCATGTTGACGTGTAGCCCCATTTTCAATCTCATCAGCGAAGGCGAGACTCTGGTATGTTTTATTAAATATTGTGCCTCCCGGGTTTGTTGGTAGTTTCCTCGTGACGAATTCCAAGGTGATGTTGAACACTGTATCTGATACTGAGTGCCCTTGTTTGATAATGAGTGCCATTGTAGATATCAAATTGCTCGGAAAGTTTTCCACGTACTTTGAATCTACTCTTCGTATGGAGCAACGTTATTCGTTCGAGCTATCTCAGTTTCAGTGGTTCACCAAGTTCCTGTAACGCGTGGTAGGGCTACACTGTCTCTCATTGAGCACTTCTTGTACCTTATGCTGAGCAATGATATCCCTCTATAGTTTCCACAATGCGTCTTGTCTTTTTTATGTAGATATATCTGACTAGTATATGTAGTACAATAATATATGTAGTACAATAACTGACATATTCCATTCCTCTGACATTTCCTCTCTTGACCAAATGTTTTTAATAAGGTTGTACATTTCATCGGTGAGTTTCGCTCCACACTTGAACACTTCTATCCGGAGTAGGTCTTCTCCTGCGGCGCGATGATTAGTCATTTTCTTTGTGGCCTCTTCTACTACCTCGGTCCGAGTAGGCTCTCACCCGTTCCCTTATGTGACGTCCTTCACCTCAAAAGGTTGAGTGTCTTGGATGTTTGGATTAGCATTCAGTAGCTCACTAAAGTACCCTTTCCATCTTCCCATGACACCATCTAGTTACCTTACCTCCTTATCAGTTACCAATTACGTTATATCCAGTGTTACGGCACATAGTTGTGTTGTCCCCCTTTTTTCACTTCCTTACGTTATTTATAAAGTTTCCTCATATCTCTTTGGTCGTGGCCGTAACTTAGTTCTTTAAGCCTCTCTTTCTCAAGATCCCGCTTTTTGTATCTGCACAGGGTCTTGACCGCTCTTCTTTTGCTGTTGTAATCTAGTCTGATTGCTCTTGTGTCTTTGCAACATTTTCCTCTATAGCTTCATTTCGTTTTCTCACGGCTCTCTCACAGTCGTCGTCGAAGCATTTCATTCCATCTTTTGATATGTTAAGTTTCTCTTATCCAATTGAAGCATGCACCTTTTTTTATAACCGCTTCCTCAAATATTTCGTCTTATCAATTGTTGTGATACTAATATTAGTGGGGTTATCGTTGGGTTATTGAGCTACATGTCATGGCCATCTCCGCTTTACTTCGCTGCTCTTTCAATTCGTCGATTCTAAGAGTTTTGAGCCCTCTCATCACTCTTATTCATTTAAAACATGGGAAGCAAAAATTCGGAAAAAAATTGTAGGCGATGAACCGTTTTTTTTTGTTTTTAATTATTTTCTATAAGTAGATAATAAAGTGCAAGATTTTAGATGTTTCCTAGATATTGATTGTGGGGATTTTGGCGAGTACATTCATAAATAATTGTGATTTCCATGAGATTTTTTCATAATATTGTGAAGTTCTATTTCAAAGTTAAAAAAACGGTGATATAAAATGTGTCTTATACATCTGGTATATTTAAAAAAAATATATTTTATAGAGGATTAGAAATGCTTTTAGGCAGCCTTGTTGCCACATGCTTCAAGGTGTGTGGAACTCAAGTCTCCAAGGAGACACGTAATACCCACTAAACCCGTCCCTCTTAGACTCTATCGGCATCTCTCGTACTGCTTTTGACATTTTTTCGGAGATGACGGAGAGAGTTTTTGCCTCTTTATCGTTATCTTATACAGTGTGTATCGCCGTAGGCCTGTTAAACAGTCTGGCTTCGGTGTTATTCATTTGCATTGGCTTGTTTACTGTACCCAAGTTGAAGCCGTCTCAAGGCATTCTTTCTCCTGAAATATGTCACGGCACATCTCTTTGCCAGCTTTCCAATTTTTCTTCTGATGATGCCATGCATTAAGTTTTCAACAGTTTTCAACTGACGTTCGTCGCCCAGGAGATTATTTTTCTTTGACCCCCCCCTCCCCCACCCTATAACTCCGCTCCCTCTCCCTCTCTCTCTCACTCACTCTATTTGTAATGAGCTTCCTTAAGTTCGTGGCAAGAACAATCGCTTTCGTAGATGTTATTCGTATAAAACATTTGCTATTTAATGATAATATGTTTTAATATCTTTGACATAAAACAATGTTTTCTAAAAATATTTTTTATTTACTGAAATCAAAGCTGTTTGGAGCTTTACTCCAAATAAAATTTCATATTTAAATAATTGACTATTATGTTTCAATTCGAGCGAGGATTCAACTCTTTTGTCATCTACAATAGTCGTTATTAAATATCATCATGAATAATTTAAGTTGTACTAACAACAACAACAAAAACACATAAAAACGCTATTTTTATATACGTTATGTTTACATTTGTCCAACATTTAACATGTCAATAAGCCGGATTTAGTGAGAAGACGGTGATTTTTATGAACATTTTATTTTTAAATTGTGTGCACACCTCACATCATCCAATCGTCATCATAATCGTAGCAGTCTCACATCAACATCAGTAACTCTAGTAATAATAATAATTATACATAAAATGTATTATTTTTAAAACGTAAACGCATAATAATATCGCACGCGAGAGAACAAACTTAATTAATAATTTATAATGAAAACATTTTATTCATTTACAATATTGATTATTTCGTGTAGTTATAAATTAACAATTAAATTTCATCGGGTGCAAAATTGATTAATATTAAATAAGAGACAAAAACCAAGTAAATCATAATGATGTATTTAAAATTCGTGTTTCGCGTTCTTTTAACTGATATTGTAGTGTTTCTTCTAGGGCTGTGATTTTGATTTATATTAAAAGTTTTTTCCCTCGCGTATCTTAACTTTTGTGAGTTATCCTGGACGGGATAATGGGATATTTTCAGGCGATTAAGAGGCGTGTCAGTAAAACATGGAATCAGAAACAGTACGTATTTAATCTTATTAAATTATATTAAAAACTAAAAGCGCGCACTGCGCCATTATTGGAAAAATTCGTGGAGGTGATTGCCACCCCATCTTTCATATACTGGAAGTCCTACGTTTTGTTACATCTTGCATAAAATAAAAGTTGAACCTTTTAGTTTTGACTGTCACCTTTTAAGTCGTCTATTAAATTTAATTATCACAGTAGTGTTTAGAGTAAACTAAACAACATTAGTCTAACCCATGGATCCTCCGGTCCCCATATTTGCTTACGGCGCGGACAGCTTCGCTTTCCGTTTTGCCCCAGTCTATGGCCGCTCTTGACTCACATTTTCCCCGTATTTACCTACGTCGTGGACAGCCTATTGTTCGTATTTGCCTATAGTTCCTGAAATATATCAAAAAGTTTGTAAAATTTTAAATGTGGCAACATCGCGCTCTATACCATTTGCGCGGATGGCATTACTTAACATTCGACGCAAAATTCAATATACTATATACGAGTGAAATTTTTGTCTTCTAATTTTAAAGTCTTCAGTCTTCTAATTTCTCAATAAAATAATCTTTCCGGGCTCCTCCAAAAATTATAATGTGTACCCGCCACTGATAACAATATTTATTCAATTCCGAAAGTAGTTTATATGTCTCATACAACTTAAAATAATTTTTCCTGTAACTTTGCATATATGAGCTATTACGTATGTCTTACATGTATAAATATGATTGTTGAATGTCGGTTGACATGGCGAGAAGTTGTAAAATTTTAAGATATTAACGGTCATATCTTTGAAATGATAAGAGCTAGACCCATCGTATGTGGTATCATTGTAAAGCAAATCACAAAGATACTAAAAGGTTTTTGAATAAATTTTTTATTGCTCAAAATAGGTCCAGTATATTCAGTTGATAACACTGGCAAAATTGAGGTTCCCTAGTCTTACATAAGTTCCCCAAGTTTCATTTTTCCAGTTTTCATAGGAACCGAGATATTTAGGGTAGTACACTTTTTTCAAGGTCAAATAACTTCGGCGCAATGACATGCGATTTTTTAAACTCGCTTAAGCGAGTTCTTAAAGGAGCTTTCGACACAAGAAATAAAAAAAAATGTTGCAAAACTTTTCGAGAAAATGGATCCTAAAGTTAGCAAAACAAAAAACACTGAATATATGTTAAATTGTGATTTTGGAAAACAATGTTTCAGACGAAATTGAAGGGCCTTTATGTAGCCTATACAATAATGTTTATTCTAATGTTCTAGCATTTATCGTTCCTGAGATATTTCAAAAAGTTTGTTAAGCTTCAAAAGTGGCAACACCGCTTCCTAAACAATTTGGCAACATGGGACTTTTTTATTCGGCGTATAATACAAGGCACTATACAGTGTGCAAAATTTCAATCTTCTAGTTTGAATACGAAATTTTTGAACAAAAAAAAAAGTTCCTGTCCGCCATATTGGATTTATTAAAAAAAAAAAATGAAAAACCGTTCTGCGGGCTTATAGTCTACCTGTCTACCAAATTTCATCCAGATTGGTCCCATAGGGAAGAAGAAATTCTTGAACATACAGACGTACGTACATCCAAACAAACACCGAAAAATCGACATTTATTTTATTTTTTTGAACAAGAAAAAATTATTTTAGAAAAACTTTTTATATGAAGAATTGTTCCTTACGATCCAATGTCACCAACGTAGAATCCCATAGAGTTCATATATCTCGTCGTTCTTTCTGATACGCCAGACAAACCCCATCGCTCACAAGCAGGATTTTCTGCTCCCATATATTCAGAATTCTCTCATCTTGCTTCTATAAATCCTCTTTTTGCTTTGCCACGACAGTAAGCGAAATTTTTGAAGCTTCTGCAGACTGAAATATGCTTTGTTTCCCGCTTTGATGTACACTTTTATTTCAGACTGCGTGTTATTGTTCTCAGTGAAAATATGGTCTATCTACACTGCCATAAGCTTGCTTAAAGTCTACGAATAACTGATATACGTTGGTGTTAAATTCATAGCATTTTTCGAGGATGCACCTGATTGTGAAAATTTGATCAGTAGTTGTTCTGCTCCTCCTAAAGCCGCACTGGTAATCACCCAAAGCTCTTTCTGAGAAAGTTTCGAGTTGTCTGGCTAGAATTTTAGTTAAACCTTTTTTTTTTCAAGGTCAAATTACTCCGGTGCTCTGGTGTGCGACTTTTTCAAACTCACTTAATCGCTTAAGTATTAAAGAAACTTTCGACACAAAAAATTTAATTAAAAGCCTTCGTTAAGTTTCTTAGAAAATCGACCTTAAAGTTTGCAAAACAAAAAACACCCTGTATATATGTTAAATTGTAATTTTAGAAAAAATGTTTCAAATAAAATTGAAGGGGTTTTATGTAGCCTATAGAATTAAGTTTATTCGAATCTCCTATCTTTTATCGTTTCTGAGAGATTTGAACAAGTTTGTTAAACTTCAAACGTGGCAACACCGCTTCCTATACAATTTTGCAACATAGGACTTTCTTTATTCCACGCATAATACAAGGTACTATATCTGGACAAATTTTCAGCATCCTAGATTGAATACGAAATTCCTGAACCAAAAAAAAATGGCTCCTGTCCGCTAAATTCTGCGGGCTCATAGCCTACACATGTCCACCAAATTTCATCCAGATCAGTCCCATAGGGAAGGAGAAATACTTGAACATACAGACGTACATCCAAACAAACAGACACCGAAAAATCGACCCTTCTTTTAATTCTTTAAACAAGATTTTTTTTAACTATATGAAAAATTGTTTCTTATTACCCCCATCCCGTTTGAAGTGCGTATCAACGGTTTTGCAGTAATTTCAATACAAGAGACGTACTAATGTGAAATCGAAAAAATTCTCAAAACATGAATCCTATATCTTTCATATATTTGTAGGTATTACATATCTATATGGTATATAGAAAATAAAAAAGCAAAATTCCCTTTGAACTCCCTTTACTTTTTAGTCGTTCATACGCCTCACTCCAATCATGAGCGTATATAAGGAGGGGCATAAGTCAGTTGTAGTAAACAAAAATTGACTAGGAAACATTGAAACTGGTACAGGACGCAGACATATTGATTGCACTGATGCGATTAAATAATATCAGGGGAAGTACAATAAGACAACAGTAAGTTTTTAAAAGTACAAAAAGCACAATAAGTTTACTACAGATATCTATATAAGGAAAATATCGAGAATTCCATTAATGCCTAACTAGGAGGTGATACATTCTCAACAATGAGTCATTGAAAGTAATAAAAAAGAAGAAAAAAAGAATATATCCTGATCACTCACTAACCATTATTCATTTTGTCTTCTACGTATTTTTATTTCGTTTTATTTTTCCTGTGTTTTTTATGTGTGTGTAAAATACTATTTGCTCATTCTTTAAAAGTTTTTAATATGTTTACCTTTGAATAATCACGTTCATAGTTATTACAACGTAGTCGCGACGTATCCAAAATCATCGCTTGTTATACCGGTCAGAACAAAAGTTTTCAAGATGCTAAACAAATAGTTGCGGTATGACGTTTTAATATATGCAACCGAAACAGCCCACAGCGATTGGCGACGAACGAACATTGAAAGACATACATTCCACCATCCACTGTAGCTATTCGCTCACAGGGAGCGTTGCAAATAACCGAAAAGTAACTATTGTTTTAGCATGTCGCTTAAATACCAACCATGATTCTCTAATTAGATTCTAATTCTAGATCTTGCATCTCTAATACAATTACGCTCTTGTATACTTCACGTATACTATTGTTTGGCTATCGCACGCACTCTCCAAAGTCGAGCTTTACCATACACGAATGTGCAGTACAATATTCGCACACGCTGTCAGTCGAATTTTTGTACATACACGGTTTACAAATTACTTCGCACTCTTTGAGTCAAAATAATTTCTGTATCACCGTGTACTTCGCTCTCTGCACTCCTAGAGTATCGCATGCATTTCTATTCTACGCTTTTTAACTCTTTACTATCGTTTTCGCATACAAATCCTTTTTTTTTGCGCTTGCACTTTGTTTGAGTTGAGCCTAAAGTGGATTGCTAATTATTATTCTCCTCACGGTCCTAATCTGCGTACCACCCATTTCTGTTGCTTGCAGTTTCCGGAGTCAAGAATACACCTACGATTTACGAGGACTCCGTCTGCGAAGAAGAAGATGATACCTTAAACCATCATAGAAGATTATTGGAGCCGCCGAACTTAACCAATATCTAATATTATTCGCGTTAGTATCATAGACTAGCGTGTCAATTATTTACTCATTTTTACTTTTATCATTATTTAATTATATATTTCAACCATGCGATTGGAACCACTACACGTTTTGTTCATTTACGAGTGTATGGCTGGAACATATATTTAGTAGAATATTAGAAAGAATAATTTATGATTAGTGTATATCGCTGTACATTCCGGCAAACAATAAAAAACCTGCTAGCAAATTGTAGAGAAGCGAAGTAAAACGCCGACGGCGCAAATAAATAATTCGCAAATATTCACCCAACATTTTCAATACTCATGAATCCCCCAATATCTACACACCAAAAGACTCGCGTCAGGACTAACAAAGTAGTAAATATAGAATAGTTTATTTGGAACTGTAACTAATTCTTCATTAACCTCCACATCCCGGACAGCTACAAAACGTCAACCGCAGCAGGAAAATGAAAGTAAACGTGAAGGAATTGTATGAAACATACGTAACACTAAATCTTCTTAGCAAACATTCCCTCCAGAATCATTTCAGATGCGAAGAAGCAATCGTTGCCGCCACCCTACAACTATTCAATGAAAGTCAAGCTGATTCCATCAACGTAGATACTTCATAATATAAAATGTCCAGATCTACGAACGAACATGATATCCAACTGAGATGATGTTGCATTGGTTAGTAGATAAATTAAATCAAAACTAATTCGATTTATTTATAAATCTTTACAGATATATAATTAATGTTTGTACGTGACAATTAAAAAATGAATGAAATGATTTAATATTAAAAAAACTAGCAACAATTAATACTCTACGTTTTTTTTTATCATTGATTTAAATCAAATTTTAATAATTTAAAAAAATTATGTTTAAAAATAACTTTCTCAATTATTTCAAACACAAAAGATAGGGAGGAGTTATGGTATAAATTTAACTTTAAATATCTTCACTAGAAGCGAGATTGAATGCCCCATGTAATAAATTAAACATATTATCTTAAAATATTTATATTTTTAACAAAACGAAATTAACAGAGAACTCATACAAGAACAAACTAAACAAAAAAAAACAAAGTATTATATAATTTATATATATATATATATATATATATATATATATTGAAATTTGAGGTTTCCGCGAGTGTAATCTGATGAGTAGTTATTTGT
>WYDF02034113.1:0-12702 GCA_009867245.2 Adranes taylori
CTGAATCGTAAACTGCATTAAACAGGTTGACTAGAATATCAATATGTTCTTCCTCGATAAGCTTTAGAATTTCACTTGGAATCTCGTCATTTTTGAGAGTTTTAAGGGCGTATATAACTTCCTGTTTCTTTATTTCTGGTCCGCTGTTTTAAGATAATACTTCTGGTTCATTTCTATTATCTTCAAATAGGTCTTTAGTATACTTCTTTACTTCCTCTACTTCTTTAATGAGCTTTTCATTTTCAACTATTAAACTAGATGACTGCCTTCTTTTTGAGTTCCAGTCAATTCTTTTACTTTTTTATGAACTCCGAAGATATCGTGTTTTCTTTGCAAATCCTTTATCTCTTCACATTTCTTTTGTAATATTCCCCTTTTACTTCTCTAACTTTATCTCGGATTTCTCTTTGAACATTTTTGTATTCTTCGTTATTATTTTTAGCTTTACGTCTGTTATCCATTAACTGCAGGATATCTGGTATCATCCATTCCTGCTTTGCCTATGGTTGTTTTTTAAGGATCTCTCGACACGGTTCTAGCATGCCTTTTTAATGCTACCTTTTTAATGCTACTATTTTTCCTTTACGCGTCCTGACATATCATATTGTCACTTTATTACATTGTTATTGATTTTGTATTGCAGTTTAGGTTTTATCTCTGGATTTTTGAAGAGAGATACATTTAGTTTATTCGAACTTGGTTTTGTTGGCCATTTTTTGGGCTTAGTTTTAATACTAGCAACGAGGGAATTGTGATCCGAAGAGATATCAGCTCCTGGGATATCAGCTCATGACTAATAAAATATTAGTCATGATCAGATATTGCGTAATAATAATTTAATAAAAATGGCGTTATCAAGTTATTTCTCAAATAATTATTACATAAATGTACTCACAGTTTCTGTCGCTCCTCACAAACTTATTTTATAATTATTTTTATATTAACGCACAGTGATCTTAATTAATTTTTAGATTTAATTTAATTTATTTCAATAAATAAAGTTCTTACTTTTCGATTAGATTTAATATATTTTTAGCCGTAAAATTCATTCTAAAATAATTATTTTATTTAATCCCGATTAGTGTTAACACGAGGCCTTCTAACTAATTTTATTCTCAATACTACATGCAACATTTTATTTTAGTCATAATCAATTCTCATTTTTATTCATTTTAATTCATGATGATATTCTTGAAATTCTGACCAGCATAGGTTTAACCTCTAAACAACAAAAATCGGTCTTTTTTACAATGAGTGCAGTTTTTAAACGTTTTGTTTTTTCAATAAATTCCTACCCTCGTTGAAATCTTTCACAGCATTTTCCCTTTCTTGCGGTAAATTACATTTATCTAATGTATTCCGCTTAAGTCCATTTACCTTTATATCGCTAACTAATTGCCGCTATCATGTATTTACCTTCAATCATAATCACACATTATTAATTACTTTCACTCAATGGTGATCCGTCTCCAATAAATATCGATCTATAGCTTCTACTGGTGACGTTAACACATCATACACTCAGTTCGTCGTCGTTAAACATCCCTCAACTTTCTCTGAATCACATGTTTAGTCAACAACAACAAAAACAATTAGTTCCATCGGTAAAAGTAATGCTAATCTTCGATTTCTATAACGAAGTTCTAGTTCTAACGAATATGCAAGTAAGATGTTCTAAATATTTTAAAATTATTTTTTATTTCATAAATAGAAGTTTGAATGAAATTGGAAGTGTTAACCACCCTTTGCCTTTTTTACAACTAGTGTACTACATGACTAAATGATAATAACCTTTTGCAAAGCCTATCCATACTGAATTATTTACATAAGTTACAATTATTAAATGTACCAACTTTATATCATCAAACTATGTAGGAACGAGGACATTTTGCCTCATTTCACACCACCGCCACGGGAAAATTCGCCTTCGAATTTTGATAACACCCGAGAACATCAAAAAGTCTGGCTAACCACAACAACGGTAAACCCAATTTTAATTTTATCTAGAAAAGTATTTTTCTCATCTAACTATTTCTCTCATCTATAACTAACTAATAATAAAAGAATGTTATTCGTATATAAAAACTATTTAGTCTTCCTATAGGATAATTTATTTTTTCATTATAACTTTAATTATTTCTTTAGTTATAAAAGTAACTAATTTTTCAGCATAATGTTACTTGTTTGTTTGTTTACAACGGTCAGTTTGGTATAACTCAATCGACTAATACCGAAATAATAAAAAATTAACAATAAAAGTTTCAAACTTTGACACTATTCAAAAATTTAATAGTACGATTCATTATCCAAACTAATCTTCTACTAATAATAAAAATTATCAATCAACGTTCAAAATGTAAAAAGTTTTCAAAAATTAATATTCTACAGAAAAAACTCATAAATAAAAACAATTATAGTCAAAAAATAATAATCAAAAAAATATAATCAAAAAAATAATAATAATAACAAATGCACAAAAAATAACAGTAGTGCTTGGTGATTTTAATGCCAAAATTGGTAAAAGGGCCAAAGGAGAGGTTTCCGGGCAATACGGCCTCGGGGAAAGGAATACCAGAGGAGAACGGCTTGTGTAATTCTGCACAGAACATCAGCTTTCTGTCGTAAACCACCCTCTTTAAGCAACATCCCCGACGAGTATACACATAGAAATCTCCCGCTGATCACGAAGATTATCGAGTCAGAAACCAAATCGACTACATACTAATCAAAAGTCATCTGAAGAAATTTGCAAAAAATGCAAAAACATATCCTGCCGCAGACATTGGTAGTGACCACAATCCCATCGTGATGCAATTACAAATGCGTCAGAATCAACGCAGACGCAGGGCGCGTCAGATTGATGTTAAAAGATTTTAGAACCCTGAGTCATAAGTACAAATCGTTGACAAACTGGAGGGCAGGTTAAAATAAGTTTCCGGAGCAACTGGAATAGGAACTAAGCGGATATCGATAAAGAAGACCCTGACAGATACCAAGAAAAAGATATGGGGATCGTGCGCACTCAGACAAGAAACAACCATGGATAACGGTTGAACCTCTGCAGCTTACGGACGAGAGAAGGAAACAAAAGGCCAAAGATAGCAGTCGACCCAAAGAATTGAACAGAATCGTGAGAGGAGCATGTCAAAGAGTCAAAGAGTAAAGGAGATATGGTTGATGAAAAGATGCTGCGAAATAGAGGCGCTCGAGGACAAAAACATGATTAATTTAATATTCACAAAAAAAATCAAAACACTAACAAACTATCATCGTAAACAGTACCGACGCGCATTAAAAAATAACAATAACAAAATATTGATAGGCGTAGAGGAAAAGTTAAAAAGATGGAAGAAATATGTTGAGAATCTGTTTTATGAAGAATGGCTGTTCACAAGAATGGAAAAGCTTTGGGCCCAGACAAAATGCATGCAGAGACCTTAAAGTTGATCATCGAAACCAGTATCGGTATGCAACTTCTCACGGACTTGTATAATGACATATATAAAGCTAGACTGATACCAACAGACTGACTGAAGTCGGTATTTGTTACCGTATTAACAAAAAAAATAAAGCTTCCCATTGTGACGACCATAGCATGATTAGCTTAATGTCCCACTTGCTGAAAGTGTACTTACGTATTACTCACATCCGCACATATGCTAAGCGCAGCAATCAGAGTTGATAAAAGCCACTCTGCGGAAGAAATGACAAGGACAGGAGTCAGGCAATGATGCGTCTTGTCAACACTCTTCTTCAACATATGTTACGAGGCCGTGTTTAAGGAAGCACTTGAAGAAGTAACAGATGATATTCAGTGGCAAGTTAATCAGCAATACTCGGTTTACGGATGACACGGTCAAATTGGCAAATAGCCTACCAAACTTACAGAACATCATAGATCGCATTGTTGATCATAGCGCAATTCGATTTGTACATGAATGTCGAGAAAACTAACGTGGTCGTGTTCTCGAAAACATGAAAAAGAACTATCATACCAATCAATAATATGATTACAGAACTGGTTCTTTCCGTAAAATATCATGGTGTCCTTGTTGATAGAGGCATTTGAAATATACCTGTATCGGCGAATGCTAAAAATGTAATGGGTAGAAAGGAAAACCAATTAGGAGGATGGGAAAAAAACAAAGAACTGTTAAGAACCGTACAGAAGCGGAAGCGGATGCGTCGGGCATATCATTAGCGGCGAGCGCTGCCAAATTCTCGGACTGATTATAGAAGGAAAAAGAAGACAGTACTCCTAGCTAAAGGACTTAAGACGTTGGTACAACAACGGAGATATTTCGGACAATGGTATCACGGGTCGCGATAGAAGGTTGGATCGCCAATTACCGTTAGGGAGAAGGCACAAGAAGAAAAAGAACAAGTGCACCATTTAATATATTTTAAAATTTATTATTTTGTTGATTCAGCAAGTAAATTATTTCAATATCAAAACATATGTTTTGATGAACTATTTGCAAATCCAAATTTAACATGACCAACTAGTTTAGAATTTTTTTTCTAAACTTAAGACTATTCTTTTGTTCTTAATTTTTATTTTTACGTGATATTTATTGTTAATTATTTTTTTTTATAATTTTTAAAATTATATTTCAGTCTTATGCAGCTTAATAACTTGTGAAAACGAAGTCGTACTCATATTGTAGTAGAGGAAAACAGCGAGTTCTAGACCACTTTCCACCACAGTAAGACCCCGGGACATGAACTATATTCTTATAACGAAATAGTGTATTATATATAAAAATTATATATTGGTGAATGCTTCGGACAATTCAGGTTACATTCACCATTCCACTTACCTTGTTTTGATAGAATATTGATGAATGCTTCGGGGTCAATTTGTGGGTACTTTTTACTCATTTTGATCAGTTCACAAGCCGTCTAGGTCCCGCCTCCAGAGATGACATAGTTTAACAGCTGTCATTAGAAAACCAATATGGCGGTTGAAATAAGTAAATGCTACATAGAGTAGATGGTATAGAGAAAATTTTGGTTACCACCTACACCAGACCAGTGTCCCCTCTGTGTACAACATGTCTGACCCAAGTGACATGATCGATTTGAAGCTAAATAATGTCTTAACTATATGCAATTAAGTACTCATTTGCTTTAAAACCAGATGATTTATAGGTGAGTTAATTAGAGCAATTGTATCAATATAACTATTCATCCGATTTTACTCAAATAACCATTTATTTACAATAGGGTAAAGATATAAGTCATCTATTGATGACTTCATTTGACAGCTGTCATTTGAAAAACCAATACGGCGCTTGAAATAAGTAAATACTACATAGAGTAGATGCTATATAGAAATATGAGTGCAACGAGACTGTATATATGTATATGTACAACACGTCTGACCCATGATCGAGGAATTGTATCTCTATAACTACTCATCCGATTTTAGTGAAATAAAGATTTATATGGTAATTAATATAATCATTAAACTACTTCAGCAAATTCATCTGGTTTTACTTACGAATATCAATAAGTTAATTCCAACAAGTAACAAGAATAATTGATCTATTGAGTTACTTAAAAAGCCCATTTTTAATCAATTACATTATGTACAAGCAGCTACAAATCTGTTAAAGTCATATAATTATCCGATAAAATCATTTAGGCTTCCCCAATTAGTTGTTCTAGCTTTGTGAAGTAAATAATATTGCGAGAATTAACTTTAAGATTTTAGAAAAACAATAAAAGCTTCATGAGAAATATCGTTGTAAACGCATCGCGAACTATATTCATAGAAAGGCAGAATTCTACCCTCCGAAACGAAAAGCCAAATAAGTCAGTGTCTTAGAGATTTTACAAAATGTAAGATATTGGCTCCTAAATTTAAAATATATAAAAGCAGCTTTTTACAGTAGACTAGGGAATTGCACACAGGTCATAAATATTTATTTTAACTTATTTGAACTGTTTCTCTTCTGAGTTTCTAATAAAAATTATTTAGTCTTTATAACTAGATATTATTTATATAATAAATTGGAAAAATATTTACTTTGATATTTAATACAATAAGTGGTGTATAACTAAGTAAATACTTTTGTAGTTTATCACATCATGGATTTCCACTAAACAACGCTTGACTCAATCTGATATTTATGTATTCGTTTATAAAAGAACTAACCATATAATATATATGTAAACAATGTATATTCTATTTTGAAAGTGAAAATGCAGTAATTTGTGTTGCATTATTAAGTAGTAAAGATGTCACGCCAAAACTATTGATACGTTTCAGTAATTAAAGAACAATAGTCCTTCATAAGGATTTACAAATAAATATATCATCACAAATAACTTCTTGAGTTTTACTAACAATTGCAATCTAATTGTAATTGTAGTACATTATTATTAGGTAGCCTTCAACTAAATAGATAAACCAATAAAACGTTCAAAAATCATCAATTAAATAAATAAGTAAATCGATAATGAAACAAATGAAGAATCGATTGATTATTAAATAATTCGAACAACGGAAAGATTTCCTTTGTATGGTCACTAGTTTTTTATACAAGCAGTCAGAGAACGCTGCTTATAGATATGCCGATTATCACCGCCTGTGAAACGACGCTCAAAGGTGAGGAAGTACTTATAACCGATTGCAGAAAAATACACATCGTCGCAGTGCATTGCATCTCAAGGAAAGAATTTCGGAGACAACAAGAAAAGAGAGACAACAGCGAAAATATATCGCGCGCATTTGATGACCTTCCTCTTTGCAGTTTTGTTCAAGTGGAATGAAAACATATGTCAGAAGGGATTACGACGATTTATAGCCTCTCGGCTTATGTAGATGTATTTCGCATTTTTTGTGAGGTGCATCGAGTGCAAAATAGGAGCTAAAAGCGATATGTTTGTTCTCTGTTATCGCATCTTTCTTTTCTAGTCCATTTTTTCTATTATAGAATTTTGCTTCGGGCGATGTTAGAGTTCGAATAAAGGACTTAGTGAATTTGTTGAACTCTGCGTTTATTGCCCTGGCCAGACAAAAGATATTGCGATCTCCGTCCGGAACAAACAATTCTTATTGGGGTCATCAAAGTTTGCGTGACCTTTTCGACACACAACTTTTAATGACTTTAACCTGTTCTAACCAAAATTTTCTATAATTTGTAATTGACATACATCGTCTCCAATGCTTTCCGCGTAAAGGCTACCGCCGGCGGCCGATTAATTGGATATCATCTGTAGTGGAAGGGGGAATGCAGCTCGCTGCCGATTGGCGCGTCAAATTTGATAAGAGAGCTCCCTATCCAAGAAGTACTGTGTCATATAATCTTGGAAGGAATGTTATGCGATATTATTCTTTAAAATTTGCAACGGTTAATCGAACGTCCATGATTCGAGGAAAATTCTCCCTTCCTAACGATTTTAGTAAAACTTTTAGCTAAGGACATCCTAGACTCAGCAGCCAGAAACCACCAAAACTGTCGCGATCGAAGCAAAAATCTGTAATTACATATAAAAAGCCATGCCTAGGCCAGTTTCAGGCAGACGCATTTAGAGCTTTGTCTGATTGTCTTTCAGCGACCACAGTTGCACATTTCGATAAACATAATTCTCTTTTGATGTTCAAACCAGACTTTTGAGCTTAGTCTCAGTGTAAAGAATGGTTTATCTACAACGAATGATTATGCTATTTCTAAATTAAATTCAATCAAATCAATAAATTGTAAAATAAAAATTCTCTATAAACAACAGACAGGTATATAGCTAAATTCCACAAGCTACTTTTAGCCGAAACTTTTAATACTTCATCTTTCTATTTCTGCTCACTCTACCATATATATTTCATAGCCTTTTCCTACAAAATCTACATCTTCGATGAGAAAACGAGGCGGCCAATGCATGGGAGCCTTTCAAGATAACCAGGACTACAGAGACTGGACTCCGGAGCTACCCACTAAGCCCCGTTTACACGCACTCCACGCTACCTGGTAGATAACAACCCGCCAACTCTAACGACACCGACGAATCCACTTTCGAACCAAAGAGCAGCCCTGTGGATTCCTCGCGGTTTACCATTACCTGATCGCTGCTCGCATCGTCAATTTAACTGTAAACCATGTTTACGTCAAAAATTGCATTTTCCTTAATAATAAATGTTTTTATATGTTAGTCCGACAATTCTTATCTTAGAATGTTCGCCAAATGGAAAATGTTTCCATCCAAAATATTTTTGTCTTATAATTAAAATACACAATAAATCTGTCGTCTCAACTGCGTTCACTTATTCACTATATGTATAGGATAATATTGCAATGGGTGAGAAAACAAGTTTTTATATCTCAATTTTAGAGTCTGGAATCAATTTTATAAAATTATTAAACAACTATATTATTCATATTGAATGAATGGCAACAAGGCCTAAAATACGTACAAGGCGACATCAATGCAATGTTCAGCAACTGATGGAGTCAAGCGGAAGATGTAAAACAGTTGCATAATTGTGCACTTCTACGCAAACATTTCATATGATAAACGAGTTGAAAACGCAGACCAAAAATCATCGTTAAAAGGAGGTGACAACAGAAAACAGCGATTTATTTAAACATATAACATTCCTTCACGAGTATGTTGCGGTTTCAATACGTCAGCGTCATCTATTATTCTCGATTTTGGCTATGTTGGAAATGGAATATATATATGCGTGATGTTTTTGAGAATTTGTCACTTAAATGAACTAATAAAGGCTGTCAGTTTATGTTCTTATTTATTTGTAGATATATGAAACATATTTTTTTACATATTAATATTCAAACATGTTGTCATCACATTAATACCCCTTTAGGATAACTATTTTTGAGCAATGCTGCATATTCTTATATTGTTGCTTCTCCTTTTTACGTAAATAATGTTTACTATTTTTATTAGACGGATGCGCATAGAACACACTGTACATTGCCAATATGCTATAGAAAAAAAATTGTTCTACATTTAATTTTCTATTAGTTCTCGTATCTAAAAACAAAACAGCTGATCATTAAATGGATTAAAATTTTAAATAGGGAGTGCCCATTTTTAAAACTGTATACAATTCTCTTTACAATGATATATCACATGTCATAGTTATCTTCTCAATTAACGATATAATTCGATAATTAAATAACAAATGCACGCTCACGAGAATTGAACACATCACTTTGACAAGGGCGGTGAAACAATTGCTAGATATCTAGATATTATGAACAGAAATTTTAAGCTTAATTTACATAATGTCACGTTTATTTTTGTGACATGGAGCTACCTTTAACAGGATAACTGGATACCTTTAACAGGAGGAAATGTTAACTTAGGGCGTAGCAAATATTAAAGAAATGTTATTTGGGGGTTGTCGCATATACATACACCTATACACTTTCTAATTTATCAACAAAGCACTACGTAACTTCTTTTTACATTCAAATACAACTCTAAGGGGTTAACGAATTTGGGTGTATAATAAAACAAATGCTGATTAAGGTTTATTTGAATTACATAAATAGTAGTATTAATGCAGCAAAGTTTTCCTTCCAGACGGAAATAAATAAAATTACTACCTAGTAACATGTAATGTAGTCATGGGAAATCTAAGAGAAATTAATACAAAATCGGTTGGTCAACAACTTAGTAAAATATAACGCGATTCTGATTTGTTAAACTTTCATAAAAATTAATACGCCACCCAAATATTTTATTATTAAACAACAAATAAATATACAAACTTTAATAGTTATCAATATCTAAATCAAAGTTAATCACTTACTAGCTCAGTTTGAAATGGAAAATTAGTTACATTGAAAACAAACTATTTACTAAGAATAAAAATTAAGGTGGTCAGTTCGTTTAAGCAACATATACATGTATATAAATAAATATGTACTCACATCTGTATATCTGCCATAGCTCTCACAAGAAAAATGAATTGAAAATCGCGTATTTATTAATAGAACTTGTAAACTGGGTTAAGCAATTTCTAGTAAAATTCTGAGCCCCGATCTATTAAATTTTTCCTTCTATATTTCCCCTAATTGCCTCCTCGTCAGGGAAACTTCGAAAAGGAAGTTTCTTGTGTCTCATTACTGTCTATTAAAAGTCCATTGCTCAAATTATTTTTTCAGCGATCTCTCTCTAACATTCAGAAGTTAAAGTACGTATTCACGTCGAATCTACTTTTGCTATCAACTTCCTTCTTTGTGATAATTTTCTTCTTGCCCGCGGACACCCAAAAGATGGAAGCCTTGTTCTGAAATTATTTTGGGTGTGTCGAATAAATCGCGTTTCCCTTAAGTTATCTATTTAAATTATTTAAAGATCTTTACATTAGAATCACAAGAAGTAAACATTACTAATATGTTTCTAGCATTACAATATTGTAACCTGTTTACAGTCATCGCGGACAGTTATTGGATAAGTCACTATACATCTATTTTATGATCAAAGTACAGAGGTAATTATTAGTTATTGATTATACCCTATGCTAATTAATTTAATCTTCAATAGAACGATTTTTCCTATTGTTATACATGAAGCCAAAGTGCATTAACCAAGATCACTTGAAAGAGGGGAAACACACAGGCGTTCAGACGAAAGCATTAATTAGATATGAATAAGTTAATTGTGATCGAAAATATGCATATCGATATGTGGAAGGGAACCTGAGATGTATAAAACGGTGCACCCACACCGGGAAGCAGTAGTAATTTTAGGCGTCCGTCGAACGTCGTAATGTCTAACTAAGTAGCGAAATAATAATCCGGAATAAAATAATATAATAATAATAATAATTAAATAAAAATAAAGTAATCATATTTTTATTAAGAATTTTATGATGTTAGCATTAATATTTTTGGGAATAATTTAGATAATCTTGAGTATAATTTTGATGAATAAAGTTAAATCGAGTAACAAGTTTATTGATCAAGGTAAAGCCAAAAGAAATAGAAATAAATAATTAAGATAATGGTGCGTTACCCTAAAATAAGAAATAAATAGTTTGTGTACAGCGGCAAAATCTGTAAGTACCTAGTTTCACATTTCTTTAATGTAAATGAACAAATCATAAAGTCACTATTATTCAAGTGTTGATTTATTTAGTTTATTAATTGCAAAGCGTTGATTATTTTATTTTACGTACAGAAATGAATGAGCATGTCATGGGATTGTAGGTGAACATTTTGAACGACCAATACAATTTGATGAAGTTTAGTATCTGTTTCATTTTTGCTGCCTGAATTATTAAGTCCTATAACAATTGTTAAGGATTGACATTACCAGCAATTGCTCAGCCACGAAAGGCGCGCAATTAAATCTAAACGGCACGTCGAACTTAGCGATGGTCCGGCCTAGTGATTTATTCTAATTTAAGTGGGCTAACTGGAGGATTTAGATTAGACCCGCATCGATTTCCGCATCGATTATTCAATTAATAACTTTGCTAGCTAAACTAAACTGTTTTGTTATAGAATAGCGAAGGAGTTCAGGTACCTATAATTGTGAGTAGAGGTTTGCTACGCTTACCCATATAAAAGTGCTCTCTCACCCATGTCACGTCGGAGAGAGCAACCCTACGCCCTAAAAAATACGTGACAATATTTTGTTCATATTATATTGAATAGCATAATTTCATTTGTTTTTCCGCCTAATTTTTCTACGATTTATGTTGATAATTGATTAGATAACTATGACATGTGATATATCATTGTAAAGAGGATCTCTTACAGTTTTAGATTATATAATAAAATTAGACATGTCGTATTTATAAATTTTAATGTATTTGTTAAATCTAATCCTTTTTTTTTTACTATGGTAAAATGAAATACGCTTTATATGTAATGTGTATATGAAAGTATGTAAAATATAAAAATAGCAACGCCGCATTCGTCAATTTAAGATCGGCGAGCGATTCAAGTATTTTATAGTCACTGTTACGAATCAAAAGCGTTGATTCAGCTAAAAACTTTTTTTATTAAATATGTTTACCAGTATAGAACGAAGTAGAAAAAACAAGCCCGCCTCTTTGTCTAACGTTATAAATTATAAGTTAATTTTAAATCTCCGTCGGACGAGTCGTAAAAATGAATACAAGGTCACTACAAAACAAGGAAAATATCCCCCACTATCGCCCCAAAACAAGATTTCAGCTAAATAACTGCGAAGCTGGAAAACAGGATTAAGAAACTTTTCTTTACTCATGTTTCCGTTCGAATTTTCGCGCGGTACTCGTTAGTTCATTTCAACGCATTTTATTAATGTGTTTAGAAAACTCTTTTAAAATTAGTATTGCTTTACATACTTAGTACATCATTAATGTTTCATTTCTGGATTTTATTTAGGATAATAAAATTAACACTAAATACCTATTACCTAATGTTATTGTAGAGAGTGTATAAGCCCTTATGAAAACAATTAAAATACTAAACTCTTTTTCACACAGCAAGAGAGTAACTTGCTTGCTTAATTGATTCCTAACAATTGCGTTTTAATTTAGTTGGCTCATCAAATATTTTAGGCCTACAAGAAGGTACGTACCAGATTTACAAGACATTTAAGAGATCCTTCTCTGTATATACAGTGTTGCAACTCTGATTTCACTCTATTGGTTGGTGAAGATAACATATATGCTGAAGTGCTAAAACAAGTGAATATGCACCATTTAACACGTCTATTTAACAGAATATATGACTC
>WYDF02034124.1:0-12702 GCA_009867245.2 Adranes taylori
CGTGTATGACGCGTCGCCTTTTTAAAGGTGCTGAAGTCGAGATTCTTTGGAGGTGCACGCTACAAAGCGAAAAAAAAAAGAAGTAAACATTTTTTTCACATCAAAAACACGGAAATATTAAATTATCATCTTGTATAATAATTATTATTCTACATAGAAAATTTCTTAAGCGCCACTATTAACTAAACTGCGTTAATTTAATTATTTAAGCCTTAGGGTCATTAGATAGAATATTATTTTCATCACTTAGTTATACAATACTCAAATTTCCGATGGCGTACTACTTTTGTACGGATTTATAATTATTTTCAATAACAATAATTATATTTTTTATGTTGGAATTTGAAATTACCTTAGACTAGATTTATCAAATGCAACGCGCTAACACGTGTTGTAATTATTTTATGGTTATATAATTAAGATGCAATTACCACAGATTTTTTTTTTATTATTCATACATTTTTTTTTGTTTGTGTACAAGTTAATTTTCTATTGAATTGATTTATAGAAAATATTTTTCCATTTAACATTTATATATTAGGTGTAACTAATTTTGTGTTACAAAATATATATTATTATGTAAATAATATTATACCTACATATAAATTAACTATTAACTCTAACCATAAAACTAATTAAAAACTAAGGCTTTTATTACACTTTTAAAGCAATTATTTTTAATTCTAACATACTTTTATAGTTATTACTTTATTATTGTCATTAATTTACCATACAGGCTGTAGTAAAATGCATACGACTGATGAGGGCTGTAACGCTAATTTATTGTATTTTTCTAATTTTTGACACCCTTCGAGTAGTCTTTTGAAAAATGAACTTTAAAAACTTTTCAGTAACACCCCGTATATTTGTGTATGTAAAGGTCTTAAATATGAAATAAAAAATTGTGAGGCCTTGCTTATATTGTGAGGGCTTGTTTTAATGATAATAATAATTTTTATTACTGGAAAACCCTAATATAAACAAAATAATACAATAATTAAGGTTTCATGCCAGGGTATTTTCTTTATAAAAAAATTTATTATTTATTTTTAAAATTATTTTACAAATTAAAGATTTCTAAATTTGTGTTACTTATTTTATTTTCTTACTTACAACATTATTTAAATGGCACTTAAATACGTTTCATAAGGTGAGATAAAGCAATTTATTTAGTTGCATTAATAATTAAAATTTCATATGATTAATACATTTACGATTGCCAAGTCTAAGCGAATCATTTTACTTGTTAAATTCTTTCTTATTTATTACACAACACTTATTAGACTCATTATGCAAGATTAACAATAATGGTTTATACTTAAATTAATATGTATAACATTTAAATTAATTATATTGCAACATCATCCAAGATTAAGATGGCTGCATATTATATTATATTATACGTTGTATATTATATATGTAACTCTATACTACATGCTCTTACGCTAATTGCTTCATACTAAAATGAACAAGAAGATATCAGCGCATCGCTGCTATTTATATGGTTTGTTATCGTGCGTTCGTTTCCATAATGGCGGACGAACGCATAGATACGAATTGCTAATTATTCTGAAACTTCTAACCGTCCATTCTACGCGCTTCATTGCTTAGTAGGGCCCGGCGCATTCACCATTCCAATTATTTATTTCATAGAATGCATTAAAATATTGGTGAAGGCTTAGAGGTCGATTCTCGGACACTTTTACTCTGTAAGATCCAAAGCATTCACCATTCTGATTACCGAATGTATTAAAATATTGATGTATGCTTAAGTGTCGATTCTCGGATACTTATTTCGATCATCGCTCGTAGATCTTTGTATGTCACTGCCGGGCATGTAAACAAACAATTCCTCGGGAACTTAGGTGTACTTATTACCTTTACTGGGATATTCAGTAGCTCAGTTTATATCTAAGCCACAGAGAATACAGTTCCAGTCTACCGAGGCAAAAAAGTAATTTATTTTGGGAAAATCTGCATTAAGAAAATCACTATGGTTAAGTCCATATTGTTGCTAACTGATACTGTATGGTAAAACTGCTATCAACGATCAGATCAACTGCCGAAAAACAGGATACTTCAGTGCAGTTAGAAAATAGTAAATCAAGCAAAACACCCCTACTCTACTTAGAAGTTGAATAAAGTTTAAGAATCCAAAGCATTCAACCAAAATATTTGCATGTGAACGACTTCTGCATACAACGTTAACACCCATATCGTCAATTGTCCAGGTCACCTTTGGTGATTTGAAATTTTGAAATCGCCTTAAATAATGAATTTGGCATCTACGAAGCGTTGTGTCAACTCTTCGACTACTTGACATGTAGTTAAGTAAACAGATTCCGAGGAGCATGGAGAGATATAAGCTCCACGGACGTTGAAGTTATTTGGCGGCGAGAAGTATGCCCCCCCCCCCTCTCCCGACTATTTTCTTAATGGGATTTTCACAATCTCGACATGGAAAATCTAGCTTGCTGGGAGCCATATATCCCGTACCAAATTAATTTCTGGTAGTGTACGCTACACCCGAACTACGTGACTCACAACTTTTACACTATACTGTAACCAGCATTTACAAAATACTGTAACAACACTAAAACCAGCATTAGTAAAATAGATGCTTGAATTGATCCATATGCTACGAAGCAGGTATGGCCTTAGGAACTGGAAAAATATAATCTTATTTGCACATAATAAAAATGTTGTTTACGTTCTTCTTCTTCGTTTTGAGGTTATCCTTTTATTATTAATATTTTTTTAACGCTAGATGTCACTAGTTTTCGAAAAGTACGTACCTACATTTTTAAATGAAAGTACGTAAATTCTAAAAAAGTTACTAAATACAAGATCCTGTTAGCATTAGCACTGTGCGTTTTGCTCAAACCACGTCGATCTGACTTACCGCTTAGACCAGCCTTGCGCATTTGTATGGATATTGAAAACAAGTGATTTATTTAATTTAATAAACCAGTTTTTTTTCTCATCCAGCTTCATTTTTGAAATAAATGAACAAATTTATAGTAAATATTCGTCGGAAAATAAATATACATTAGCAATAATTGACCTGCCTGAAAATAAAGCAAGGTTAGTACTATTGTTAATATAATTTTAATTGTCCGATGTCTAGGTTAAGTAACCTTGTTTGCCAACGAACTTTCTTTCACTTGTGAGCGATTTATAATTAGTAATCATTTGTTTCTTTGCAATAAAAATATAGTAATCATAGAGTAACATGTACAAATCTATGCAAAACAGTTTTATACATTGCAATTTTTTTAATATAATAAGAGATATGCTTTTAATTTATTTATCATAAATTTATTATATTTTGGGGCAAGGATTCTTTAATTACTCTATGAATAATCATTAATGAACCATCCTATATGTAGGTGACCATTTATTTTGCAATGCAATCCAGAACCTTGAGCCCGATAGAAAAGAAGTTCAAATTTAATTAACTAGAGGACCCTATAGATTACATATCCTATAAATCGCCTATCCATATATCTCCCGCCCCCATTATATGCCTACGGGGCGGACAGTCCTGCTGTCCGCTTTACCGCGGCCTACGATCGCTCTTGACTCACTTTTGAAAAATTTCTAACAGAGCAGTCTGAACTTTTGAATATGCACGAATTCGCACGAACCCATGAATCCCGCAGTTTCCATTTTTGTTTACAGCTCAGCAGTCCGCTTGGTCGCGGATTGCGGCTGATCTTGAGTCACTTTCGAAAAATATCTAAGAAGCCAGTCTGGTGTGCTTTGCACGTCAGACTGCCTTGAACTTTTGAATTTGCCTACGCACGAATTCGCCAACCCATAAATTCTCCAGTCCCTCTTTTTGCGTACGGCCCGTATAGCTCTGCTGTCCGCCTTTCCGTTGGTTGTCCAGGGCCACTCTTGATTCATGTTTGGTAAATTTCCGACAAAGAATTTTGGCGTGCTTTGCACGCCACGCCATCTTGCATTTCACCTACGCACAAAATTGTCAACCCATGGATTTCCCGGTCCCCATATTTATCTAAGGCGCGGACAACTGCCTGCATTGAACTTCTGAATTTGCTTATGCGCGAATTCGCTAGCTTATTAGTCCACCAGCCCCCATTTTTGCCCACGGCACGTTCAGCTCCAGCTCCGCTGTCCGCCTTTGTGTCACAGCCTTGAGTTACATTTGGGGAATTTCTGACAGAGAAGTTTCACGTGTTTTGCACCACTAGCCTGTCTTCAACCTTTCAATTCATCTACGCACGGATTCGCCAACCCATAAAGTTCCCGGTCCCCATATTTGTCTACGTCGCGGACAACTCCAATGACCGCTTTGCCGCGATCTGTGCCCGCCCTGACAGCCTTGAAGTTTTGAATTCACCTACACACGAATTTGCTAACCCAGCAAATTCCCGGTCCCCATATTTGTCTACGGCGCGGATATCTGTCCGCTTTGCCGCGGCATGCGGCCACCCTCAATGCCATTAACTATTGAATTTGCCTACGCACGAATTCGCTATCCCGCACGAATTCCCCCAATCCTCCTTTTTTGCCTATGGTGCGTGCAGCTCGGCAGTCCGCCTTTCCTCAGATTAGGACCGCTCTTGAGTCCCGTTTGGGAAATTTCTGCCAAAGAAGTTTGGTGTCTTTTATACCGCCAGGCTGTGAATTCGCCAATCCATGAATTTCCCGGTCCCCATATGTGTCTACTGCGCGGACATCTCACTGCCTTGAACTTTTGGATTTGCCTTCGCACGAATTCTCCAACCCGCATGAATTCCGACAATCCCCCTCTTTTGCCTATGGTGCGTACAGCTCTGCTGTCCGTGTTACCACAGACCAGGGCCCTCTTGAGTCACGTTTGACAAATTTCTGGCAGAGAAGTGTGGTGTGTTTTGCACCGCAAGGCTGTCTTGAACTTCTCAAATCACGTACGCGCGAATTCGCCAACCCTTGAATTTCCCAGTCCCCGTATGTGTCTACGGACAACACCGCGCCGCTTTGCCGCAGCTTGTGGCCGCCCTGACTGTCTTGAAGTTTTGAATTTACCTACGTACGAATTCGTCAACCCATGAATCCCCCAGTCCCCATTTTTGCCGATGGCACGTACAGCTCTGTTGTCTGCCTTTCCGCAGTCTAGGGCCGCTCTTAAGTCACGTTTGGAAAATTTCTGACAGAAATTTTCCAATTCGCGGAACCCATATTTGTCTACGACGCGAACAGTTCCGTCAACCGCTTTTTCTTGACCTACGCCCGCTCGTGAATCACGTTTGAAAAATTTCTGACAGAGAACTTTGGCGTGTTTTGTACTGCCAGGTTGTCTTGAACTTTTCAAGTCCACAGCACGTACAACTCTGCTGTCCGCTTGTGTCCGCCGTGGCCTGTGTCCGCGCTTGAGTCACATATGGAAAATTTCTGAGATGCCAGTCTGGTATGCTCCATACGCCAGACTGCCTTGAACTTTGGAATTTGTCTACGCATGAATTCACTAAACCATGAATCCCCCAGTCTCCATTTTAGTGCGGGCTGGGGTCGCTCTTGGTCACTTTTGGAATATTTCTGACAGGGCAGTTCGACTAGACTGCGTAGAACTTTGAATTCTCCAACCCATGAATTTCCCGTCGTTCGTTTTGCCGTGGCCTGCGTCCGCTCTTGAGTCACATGTAGTGTATGCACGCAATTTTTACTTATTGTATATGACATATAGTGGTTGAGGCGAATTTTTAAAATATTCATCCAAGTTTTTGTTTTCAGATTCGCGAATTTGTCAACAATAATTTTGGACCTGGTGATGAATTGGAGGACTGGATACCAACAGATCTTACGCATGATCCGAAGTTCCTTTCGAAAATTAGAGATTGTGATATTCAAAAATTCGCCAAGGCGATCCATTCAATTTGGCCGAAATTAGCAAAAAAAATTAAGCCAGAAGTAATCGCTAATATCACGAGATATTCAATTATAGGGGTACCAAATGGATTCATTGTTCCGGGAGGCAGATTCCATGAATTTTATTATTGGGATACCTATTGGATCATGAAAGGATTACTTATTAGTGAAATGTATGATACAGTTCGAGGTATGTTGGAGAATTTCATGGTGATGGTAGATATTTATGGTTTCGTACCGAACGGTGGAAGAATTTATTACACGCAAAGATCACAACCTCCTTTACTAACGCCTATGGCATTTAATTATTTTAAAGCCACACAAAATACCGAATGGCTTAAAAGCCATATCCATTATTTAGAAATGGAATTGAAATTTTGGTTGGAAAATCGTACTATAACAATTGAAACGCATAAAGGTCAATTTCGAGTGGCCAGATATTTCCAGAATAATACAGGTCCAAGACCGGAATCATATTATGAAGATATGAAAACGGCAAGTGAAGCCGCTATAATAAGTGGACATGATACCGATAAAACGAAACAATTTATTTTTAATAATATTAAAGCAGCTGCAGAAAGTGGTATAGATTTTTCCTCTCGATGGTTTGAAGATGAAGAAGGTGGACGTTCGCTATCATTAAATGATATCAATATATTGAACATCATTCCGGTTGATTTAAACGCATTTCTTTATTTGGCTAGTAAAGATCTTGCATCTTTATATTCTGAATTGGGTAAAATTAATAAATCCACTCATTGGGCTAAAGTAGCTGATAGTTTTCAACAAGCTATAAATCAGATTTTCTGGGATAAAACTGATAACATGTGGTACGATTACAGCCTCAAAACGGGAAAATTAAAAAAAGAATTTTATATATCTAACTTGACCCCATTATATGCACGAGCTTATCCATTCGATGATCGCCATAAAATTGGTGATGAAACCATAAAGTATCTAAAATCGAATGGCATATTTGATTATCTTGGCGGCACACCGTACTCGACATATGAAACTGGCGAACAATGGGATTTTCCTAATGCATGGCCCCATACTCAAGCCATGTTGATCGATGGATTATTATGTACTGGATCGCGTAAAGCAGTTGAAGCGGCGGAATTATTCGCCAAACGTTGGATCAAAGCCAATATGATTGGATTCAATCAGACTGAAGAGTTTTTCGAAAAATATGATGCTGTAAAGCCGGGAGCATACGGTGGTGGAGGTGAGTATGTCGTACAAAGTGGATTTGGATGGACTAATGGTGTTCTATTGGAGTTAATCAATACTTTTTATACGAGTAATTTAAAACAAGAACATCGCCATTAAAAAAAAATTCTGGAAAGTTAAGAAAGTGGAAATATATATTGTGGGGCTCATATTATAGTCATTAAGCATTAATTGTGCCCTAAATGAGTAATGGTACTAAATAAAACTTTCCTAATTGGTGATAAAGTACAAATTTATGTGTTAGATGATCATAATAGGTTTCAATGTATTTACTAATCCAATGTATTTTACTTTTTTTATTTGTTTGTAAATAATTTAAAAAATGTATTCAATTTCAATGACGTAAATAGTAAAAAAATGGAAACCTCTCTGATATAAGTTATTAATGAGACAAATCCAATTAAAGTTATTGATGACCATGTTTTCTTTAATGTTTGTCATAAAACATAATAATAAATCAAAATAGGAATTTAAATTATTTTAAACTGATTAAAGTATTAGAATTTTTAAGAAACAATTATTTTATTTTTCTTGAAATAATTTTATGAATGTCAAGGACTAGTTTATTTTAAAATATTTCATTTACATGACTTACTTATGGTATGGAGTTATTTTTAATTATAATAATAAATTAATTATATTTAATAAAAAATATAACTTCGAATTATGTACGTATATCGAATATCTGTGATTCTTGATACCAGTATTGTACAAAAAAGAAGAAACAATTAGTTCATTTTAAATAAATAAGAATTTATTTTAAATTTATGGTATATATTTTTTATTTCATGACACACGTTAAAAACCTAGAAATAAGACATTAGGAAACACCAGTTTTAGTTGTGGTGGTATGCTTACTGCTAGGGTCACTTTAATCCCTTTGGGAGTTGTGGTATATAAATAACGTGACCATTTATTTTTCTTTTCCTGAACAGGACGATATTCTATATCCTATCACCCAAGATGATGTATCCGAAACACTAAACAAAGACAAAAACACCGCTCCTGGTTCAGACGCTTTAACTCGTGTCCTCAGACACATTCCTGCTAGATCATATCGATTCTAACTGAGATATTCAATAAATGACTTTTATTGGAGCACTTCCCAATAGATTGGAAAACTGTCGAAACGGTCATGATTCCTAAACCTCGCAAAGACTCTAGACATGTTTCATCAAATCGACCAATCATACTTCTTAACGTCTTAGGAAAAACTTTTGAAAGAATATTCACATCTGGCCTACAAAACTGTCTAGAGATGAACAAAGTTCTCCCAGAGAACCAGTTTTGTTTTAGAGCATCACGCGCTACTATGAACTCTCTTCTAAAATTTCAAACATATTATACGAGCACTTAACAATGGCCATTGCGCTTTGGCAGTGTTTCTTGATCTCTCCCATGCTTTTGACTCTGTCTGGCATGCCGGGCTAGCTCCTGCTGCACAATAGGACCGGTAAGGCAAGCTGTATAACATCTAAGGTCAACAGGCTATTACTTGCGCTCTCAAGCAAGTATTACTAAAAGATACATAAGATCAATCTAGGAAATTGAATAATCTCATGCAACTAAATTTCCTAATCTGTTGACCACGCTATGACCAAGGTTTTTCTTCAGGTTTCCCTTGGCTGTAAAGCAAATGCTATAGCGTAATTTTCCTGCAATCGTAATCAGCTTACCAACACTATCTATAATTTACCAACCCACCATCAGTTCCAAGCTGAAGAGGATGTCAAATCCTAAAGCCTCATTTAATAAATTTACCAACTTCCTAATGTACACTATCCCAACAGGGAGTGGAGTTTTAGTTATGGTAAAACTCCCACACTGTTGGATCCATGGGCATCCTTCGCCTTTTGAAGGTTTCTCCACTTCCTACGTAAAACAAAAAGAAAAGTTAAGAGAATAGTATCCGGCCCTCCCGAGTCCGACTACAGCAGCCGGGCCAGTGGTCACCGGTTTATATATTTGATGACAATTTTGAAAAATAATTTTGAAAAGTGATTTTGTAAAATAATTTTAGAAAAATAATTATTTTGAAAATAATTCTTATACCGCTTATTGCTTTATCATATACCGCTTTATCATATTAATTAATATTAATTGTATCTATTTTGAATAATTTTTATTCCTTTAACCTATGTCCTATTTACTAAGCGTATGTATTATCGGCTTATATAAACAAGACTTGGTATTAGGTGCTCAGATGTCAGTGGTGTATATGTGAACAAGGACGCTATTGCCACTAATAGTATTTTCATCGCTGTGAATAAACCCGCTAGAGTGCGACTAGCACTAGCCTATGTGAACAATGGCTGGATTTAGTTGCTCCGGTTTCAACGACATCTATGTAAATAAGGATATTGGTGTAACTAATAGTATTTTGTTTTCCGTTACATTCACTAGTATGCACCCAAATGCTGGCCTAAGTAAACAAGGGCTAGTTTTGTGTGTTGGGGTGGTGATGGTGTCTATGTAAACAAGGACGCTAGTACAACCTATACTGAGTACCTTCTCCATTACCTGCACGAAGGCGTTAAGCTCTAATTTATGTAAACAAGGATTAGTTGTTGATGCTCTGACGACAGTGACACCTATGTAAACAAGAGGATATTGTGACTGATCGTGATTACCTTTTCCGGTACGTACACTAACGTGTGTCAAACGCTAATCTATGTAAAGAAGGATTAGTTGTTGATACTCTGGTAACAGCGGCGCCTATGTAAACAAGGGCGCTACTGTGGCTAGTAGTGAATCATTAGTTAGAGTATACCCAACACTGGTTTCTCTACGAGGTTAGTTTTGGTGACTCGTGTGACATTAACACCTATATAAAGCAGGGTGTTATTGTGACTAGTAGCAACCTACGAGTATACCTGTCCTGTCTGATTTCCATATGAAGCATTGAGATTTATTCACACTTCCGTAATTGATTTTGAATATACCCTATCTGTGACCTGCAATATTGATGTGTGATCCATAACCCACTGTGAGTAGAAGATACCGGGTGTTCCTACCCTACATGTGACCTGCTATATTAATGTATGATTTATAACCCGCTGCGAATACCCGTAATACATACCGTATATTGCGAGATTGCCGTCATCCCATAATAGTGTATTTCGGTTCACTCTTATTATTTGTTTGTGTATGATTTATTGATTGCTTGCATCCCGTTGTTACATGCTTCTCGCCGTTTCGTTATTTATCACCGCATTTTTGTAGTACTAGACAAGCACCGCTGAATTCATTTGCACCGCTGTTGTGCATTATTAATATTGCGTTTGCACCACAGTAACAAAACCATTTGGCTTTATTGTTTTATTTACGTGTATTATGATTACCGCCATAAAGGCTGAAATAATGTAAGGTTTTTGTTTCGATTAATGATATTTTTATTTGTACAATAATACTTTTCTTTTCTTTGTTTATAAGGCGAAGAACAATACACGGTTTTGTTAAACGCTTAATGCTGTTTTACTTATTAGTGGATAAGTTTATCCTCCCGCAAGAACGAGAACACCTGGTTTACTTACCTACTGAGTTTACCTAAGCCCTCAGCAAGCTACTGAGGACCGAAGGAACATCACCATCAGTTCCAGAGTGTGGTCTCACTTTAAACTGACGGGGCGCCCTAGGGGCAACCTATTTCCGAAGAGCATTTTGATTTTGTAACTATTATTCAGATATCTGTTTTCGCAATTACACTGACACGCCACCAGTAGGGTGTGGGTGTGCTACAATATAACAGTCATATATACAAGTAAATAATAGCACGTAAACAATAGAAGCAACGCTACAGGAAAAAAGAGTTTACATTTTATGAGATCTATCAGACGGTGCTTTTGTAATGTAATATATGTTGTTATCAGTAGCGCGTCCACAATATAATTTTGGGCGGGATTCAAATTGATCATTTTATTCAGAAATAGTTTTAAAACTAGGGGACTGAAATTTGTTCGCATCTAGAACCTTGTATTATGAGTCTACAAACTTTTCGAAATATATATATATATATATATATATATATATATATATATATAATCAAAAACTATAAAAGATGAGAAAAAATTAAAAATATTTGTAAATTGACAAGTTTATTGTGTTCGACTGTCCGCGCCATAGGCAAATATGGTGACCTCGCGATTCATGAGTTAGCGAATGCGTGTGTAGGAGAATTCAAAAGTTCAAGGCAGGCTGGTGTGCAAAGCACACCAGATTGCCCTATTAGAAATTTCCTAAAAGTCGATAAAAATATGAGAAACAGGGGATTTATGGGTTAACGAATTCATGCGTAGACAAATTCAAGTGCGAATTGAATTTAACAGAAGAGTTATAAGGTGACAGTAAAAACGAAGATAATAAATAAATCCACTTTTGTTTTATGCAAAATATAATAAAACGTATGACTTCCAATATATGAAATATTGGGTGGTGATCACATTCACGAATTTTTTGATTGTGTTTCAAGTTGATATTCCTATACAACAGGTTGCTTGCGTTGGTTCTTATCCCATGTACGATTTATATTTGGTTAAACGCTTTTCTTATTTTATAATTAGTGTCCTTGTTAGTATGTATAAATAATTCTAGGCTGTTGTAGATTGATCTTTATATTTATGAAAATTTATTGCTTCCTTGGTTGTGTGTGTAGCTTTTGTTTTGTTTTTTACATTGTTTCTTACTTATCGCTTTTATTTCTTACATTACACATTTATATTATAGTTGTTCATTTTATTTATTTCAATTAATGTTTCTCTTCTTCTGGTTTATTTCAACCATACAAAAATTACAAAATTAATTATCAATAATGCAAAATTTATGAAGTTTGTACAGTTTTTCTTCTAAATTGCGGATAATATTGAGCAACCTTGTATTGTGTTAAAACCAATATTTGTTGGGTTGTTTATAATACAAAGTATATCGTCTAAGAGTGTTACTTATACTTAATATTTTGGTGCGCTTATTTATAATGTTCGGTTCCTATATTTAGAAAGATAAACAAATCCCTAATGTTGTCGATGGTGGATTCTCTTGCAAGTTCTGAATCCATTTGATACAATTTATTAATGTAATTTGTCTGATGATGGTTTTCTAAGTATTTGTGTGTAGTATATTTTCTTGTATTCCATCACATTGTTTTAAAGAGAACTTTCATTATTTCTCTGCGACTTCCAGGTTTTGTAGAAACACAGATATATTCATTTGATATTACAATTATATATTGGAATAATCCAGTAAATAACGATAGAAACAACAAAACATCATTTAGAAACAATGTTATTGACAGCAAAAAACTAAACCACACAATAAACGTATCACACAATAAATCAAACAAAACTGCTGACAAAACATCAAACAAAATATTAAATTGTATCAAGTGGGCTCCGGATATACAACAGGATGTCTACTATAGGCAATATTTACACGTTGACGCCGGCGCGCATTTGCGTATTATGTTTTATCGTGCTATCAGTTGTTGTCATAGCAACGAGTAAATCGATTGTCATTGCATGGTGGCTCACGCTGTTCGACGGAGCAACCTTACATGTACCATCGCTGGTACAAGCCGGTGTCAACGTGGTAAATATAATCGGCCTA
>WYDF02034135.1:0-12701 GCA_009867245.2 Adranes taylori
TTTTTAAAATCGCGAGGCCCCTCAAACCGCGAGGCCGTGGGCTGTGGCCCACGTCGCCCACGCCTTACGCCGCCTCTTGTCACTTGTATTGTGAATAAAGTCACTTGTATTGTGAATAAAGCTTCTCTTGTTCCGAAATTTTCTCTGAATCCAAACTGCTTTTGTGCTATGTGGGTCTCTATTTTCCTTTCCTGTATATTCTTTCATGAATGATCTTCAGAAGTATCTTGAGAGCATATCATCAGGCTGATTGTACGAAAGTCTTCACACTTTCTGGCTTTACACTTTTTTGGTATCATGACGAACGTTGATTTTAGCCACTTCCTGGGAATTTCTCCAGATTCATAGATGTTGTTATACAATTCGTAGATGTTGTTATTTTATTTGGTATTCCGATGTTTAATGGTCAGACTGAACCCACAATATGTTTTCTAATCAAAGCCACTTATTATTGCAACGACAAAAATGGCACGCTATTATAAAATAACCCCTGTATCCGGCCCTGTACTGTTCTCCAAGTAATAACAGCAGCCGTTCAAGAATTGACGAGTCTACACTGTTGAGTGTCCAGATTTAATTACAACGGCTGAAAAACAAAGAAATTACAATAAGGTAAATTGCATGGTAAATTGCAACTTAATTTTGCCCACAGCGTATATACAAATTTCGGCTCTAAAAAGTTCTCTGACTGGAAAGTTCATCATTAAAATGGGAACTTCTTTTCAAATGATTTCGGCGGTACATCGCGTTCCAAACATATACCGCGATAAAAAAAAGTTCTCTAAGGAACGATGCATCACTAGAATTTATTAGTTGGTTGCTAAAAAAATATAATAGCATTTAAAGGTTTAACTTATTTTAAGTTAGTTTTTTTTTCTTAATATAATAATTATACATGATAATGTACTACGTGTATATGATATTTCAAATAATTTTTTATCTTATATTACCAATTAATCATCTTTGAATAGAGGCTATATTTTAAACGAGATGTTTATATTTCATCATCATACGAATCATTTCTTTATAACAATAATGAATAGTCTTTGATGAAGCTCCGATCATTTTAATTTCAATATTATTAAAACAATGTTCAATCTATATTCGCTTTGATAATTATTTAATCTATAATGTATTTATTCCCTGGATATAAAACATGTACAGGTTTCATCTATTGCATTCATTTATTTGGTATATAAACGATGAATTTATAGAAACTATAATTTTCCTCTATTTTCTTGATAATATTTTTCCATACATATCTGTGTCATAAGAAGTAACCTGTATACCAAAAGGGAAAACTATATTTATTTTGTGAAGAGCAAAGCTTAGTAATAAGAATTTGTTCCTTCTGCGGCAACCTCCCGCCCTCCCAGATGTGTGCCAAAATCGCTCTAAAATGATAATCGTTCCGTGGAGCGCTATTTTTTAGTTATTTTGGAACTGGTACTGAGTTTGACAGGTGCCATTTGAAAAAGCAATATGGAGGACGACAAGATGTATCCGGAATATCATTATCCGTCAGAGCTCGTCGAGGTAGAGAGTTTACTAGTCTTTTTGATTATACGGATGCAAACATAATACCAAACCCTTGCGATAGGCGTTCAAGTACAATCCAGATCCTCTCTTTTCGCCGAGCCCAATCGTTTCATTATGTCTTCGCGTCTCGCCCAGATTCTTCTGAGCATTCGATGAATTCTTGATTGCATTATAGACTTAGAACTGCCCGCAAGAGCACCAGCGGCAGATAATCCAGCAAAAAGTGGAACTAGAAAAGGTAGAATTCCTCCTTCTTTCAGAATTGGAATAATTCTAGGCATGCGAATAATCTTAAGTCCACCGACTTTCTTTACAGCAACGTGAGCAGCGGCAAGAGCATGACTTGATTTTTTTGAAAAACTAGATAAGCTCAAATGACAGCTATTCAAATATAGATAACCTCAAATAATTCACGCGCGCGCATCATTTCGACACCACTATGAACAGCAACGATGACGACGACGACGAAGGATTAAAAAAAATCGATTTTTTCGCGCCTAGTGATAAATCTAGTAACTTTTTCCCGCCCTCAAATTCCACCGATAAAATTTCGAGCGTACATAAATGGGACCCTAGCAAATGAGGGATTTTATCATTTATGTGGGCTATATGATAGAGCGACATCGACATTAGTCAAATTTAAAATGAAATGTTATGCGATTTATGAGGTTTTAAAAATGCCGCATACAAATTATATCCATAGATTTTGAAATGTGGAGACATGGCATGAAAGCAAGTCAGGGTCTCTTTCAATTTATAATATATGTACTCTAGATGATAGAGCGACATCCTCAATATAAGTAAATATTGAATTGAATTATTGTTCTAAAAGCGAGTAATGATTATATAAATGGGATTGCAGCGAGTCAGGGACTCTTCTCATTTTATCACTAATGTACAGTTACGCTCTTTTTACTATTTTCGTACCGCCGTTTTTGTTGTGATTTAAATAGTTAGACTGTTAAATTTCGGTTCCTTCCGCATGCCCAAAATGTATGATCAGGTGGTGTCAGATATAAATTGAAAGTGTTTTTAGTAACATTATCCATACTTCTCTACGTTTACAAGAAAATAAAGAGTCAAGAATGCCATGAACTTCCTGACAGTGGTTTATCTGCGATAGATAGCATCAGAGCGTTTAAGTCTAAGGAATCGTGTTGTTTGTAGATTCATTTATTTGATATACCTATTAAGATGAACGTGATTTCGTGCGAATTCCAGAAGTGTATTTTCAAGCGTTATGAGGTCATCTATAGATATTGAAACGTGCATAAAGGCCATCGTAGCAAGGCAGGGACTTTTTCATTATATCATTTATGTTCTCTGGACATATCCTAGGATCAATAGAACTAAATATTAAAATGAAGTAGTTTTTTAAAAACTAGGTATGAGATCTTAAAAGCGCATACAAAATAAATCCCTGGATTTTAAAACTTATACAAATATGATCACAACAAGTGAGGGTGTTTCTTATTTAATTATTTATGTGCTCTATATTATAGAGCGACATCTTAGGATCAACATAAGTGAAAATGAATTGTTTTAAGCGAATTATGAGGTCTTAAAAATAGCGCAAATTAATTTCATTAAAAAAATTTCAATCATACATAAATGGCATCATAGCAAATGAGGGATTTCCTCATTTTATTATTTATGTGTTCTCGATGTCAGACCGACATCTTAGGATGAACATATGTAAAAGTTGACATGAAGTGTTTCTTTTAAAGCGAGTTATGAGGTCTTAAAAATGCCGCATACAAATTTCAACGATAAATTTTCAAACGTATAAATGGCGTCATAGAAAATAAGCGATATTCTCATTTTATCATTGATGGGTTCTTAACCTTTTAATGACCTCTTAAATTATTGAAATGTTTTCGCGGTCCCCTTAAATTCTTAAAATGCTTTCGTGGCGTCGTTAAAATGTTTTTGCGGTCCTACTCACCTTCCTGTTCCTTATTTTTGAAATATATTTTTAGAATATATTTCGACAGTTTGGAGAAATAGACTATATTTGTTACACAAATTGTAAACCTAGATTTGTAAAAATTATTTATTTCCTAGATTAATTTCAAAATACAACAAATACTAATTCATTCGGCCCGACAAATATCTTTCGCAGCCCCGTAAGGGGTCGCGCGACCTCGGTTAACAATCACTCCTCTATATTATAAAGCGACATCTGAGGATCAACATAAGTGGAAATTAAAATGAATTGTTTTTTAAAGCGAGTTAAGAGGTCTCAAAAGTGGAGCATACATATTTCATTGATAAATTTTCAAACGTATATAAATGGCATCATAGCGAATGAGGGATTTCCTCATTTTATTATTTATGCACTCTGGATGATAGAGCGACATCTTAGGATCAACATAAGTGAAAATTAGAATGAAGTGTTTTTAAAAGCGACTTATTACGTCTTCAAAATGGTGCATACAAAGTACATCGATAAATTTTCAAACGTACATAAATGGCAACATAGAAAATGTGTGATTTTATCATTTATGTGCTCTAGATGATAGAGCGACATCTTCGGATCAACATATGTAAAAATTTAAATGAAGTGTTTTCTTTAAGCGAGTTACGAGGTCTTAAAAATGGCGCATGCAATGTAAGTCGTTAAATTTTCAAAGAATTCTCTCTTTTTATTATTTATGTGCTCTAGATGATAGAGCGACATTTTAAATGAAAGATTAAGTAAAAGATTTAGATTAAGTAAAAATTGAAATGAAGTGTTTCTTTAAAGCGAGTTATGAGCTTCTAGAAATGACGCTTAGAAATTCCATCGATAAATTTTCAAGATGATAGAGCGACATCAATATACGCGAAAATTAAAATGAATTTTTAAAAAACTTTTTGAGTTCTTAAAAATGGGACATATAAATTATATCCATAGATTTTGAAATATGTAGAAATGGCATGAATGCAAATCAGCGTCTCTGTCATTTTGTAATATATGTACTCAAGATTATAGAGCGACATCTTAGGTTCAATATAAGTAAATTTGAAAATGAAATGTTTTTGTAAAAGTAATGAGGTCTAACAATAGATGGCGCAACCAAATAAATCCATAGATTTTGGACGATCAGGGATGTAGCGGGTCAGGTAGTCCTCTCATTTTATCATTTGTGTGCTTTAGATGATAGAGCAGCATATTAGGATCAGTACAAGTAAAAACTAAAATTTTAGCGAGTTATAAAGTTTTAAACGTAGTGCGTACAAATTACATCGACAGATTTCAAAACTTCCAATACGTTTTTGATTTATTTATTTATTCTGTTGAAATGAAATAAATTAAATAGAGTTTCACATGTTTGGCAGGATTGATAAGATCTCATTCACACTATCCGGATAGTCGTCGTTGCGGCTAGTCGTACGGTAGATCGTTGTACCGCAACCGTATTGCGAGTAGCCGGTTTCATAACCGCATTATCCGGTTGAGAATTCTTTGATAATAACAGCAACAATATACCACTTCAACGATGGATTTAGAAGAAGTTGTCACTATTTATTACCTCTACGCTCTTAGAAAAAAAAATTGGGTTAATTTCTTAAAATCCTTTTACACCGACCTTCGAAGACCTTAAAAATATGAAGATAAGTTCTTTGGATACACTAGAATGAGTTTAAAAACAGTCCAAGAATTATTGAGCATGTAAAAATTCTTTATTATAAAGCAAGATACACGTCGGGATAGTATTAAGGCTCAAGGAAAGGTTTCGCTGTCGAAACTGTCGAAACGGGCCATTTAATTTTTATCCAGCTCGAGAGCCTTTTAAGTCAGGCCAAGTAGGACTCTTATTTACTTGATATTTCATAGCTTTATTAATCATCTTCTTAGTCATTGCTTCCTCATATTATACATATGTAAAACATGTTTATCTGGTTTTGAATAAAAAATTTAACACGTCCTAAGATTAAGTAGCAAACTTCAAACAAGTGATAAGATAGAACGATGTAAAGTGCGTTATCTTGTTTTCTAAGTAAACGGGACACGACACGAATATAAATATTGTTGTACGCGTGAACTTTACTATGTATAACAGTCATTCTGTCACATATTTCACGTTTTAAATATTAATATGCTACGTAAAAGCAATTACTTGGAATTATATTTACTAGAAGTTATTTTGAGGTTATAAAATACGGTCACCGAATAGAATTCAATCCGTTTAAAACAAGACTAAAAAAAATTACTGTTGCTTGAAATTACGATCTAATGTAACTATATAATTCTAGTCAAATGATTCGAACCGGGTTTCTATGAGAGCCATTAATTTTTAGCTTAATTTCGATTATATTTACTTCATATATAATTTTTCTAGCTACGCCTACAACGTTTTATTTCAACGTGAATTTATTTCAGTGAAGAAGAAGAGCTGAGTGGTGTCTTCGTGCTTTTAAAGACACATAGTAAAATCCAGTGACGTAGCGAGGTAGAGGTAAGGGGGTCTATCATGCCCAGGATGCCACTTAGAGAGGCGCCAAACGGTCCTCACGACGAACAAGATTCCATGGAAAATTTCGATTTCGCAATCTGTACATTTATGTGGATTCTTAGGTTTTTGTTTATAAAAGTGATCAACCAGCACATTGTTATGTGCTGTTGCAAAATCGCAGTCCTAACATTTGATTCTCTATTCTCCGGAGTGTTTATGTTCGTATATAATTAATTGACTTTTGCATACAGGTTTATAACTTCACACTGTGCATATAAGCGATTTTTTACGATCCATTTCTGCTTTACCAATAGGATCTGGGATTATTGGCTCCATAGCGATAATTCCTAAAGTAACTACTAAAGCAATACTACCTCCGGTACGTATATAAATTTTGTCAGTTATTTTATAAAAAAAATTTTTAAATGAAGACTTTCATTAAACACTTTCATTATAAGTAATTAATGATGCGCTTCATATTTGAAAAAAAGAGTAACTTTTTCATTTCATGATTATGAGGCCTTAAATGTGCTACCTCTTAAATGAGGAACCCATCACTATACCCATCGTCTTTTACGTATAAATTTTTTTTTGTCTGCGGGTATATTTGTGAGGTTCTAGCTATGCGACTGGGTTGTATTATAACTTATTAGCTTATTGAGCTTCTGTCATTTTAACATACAGAAATTTTTGACTCTTATATTTTCATGCAAATTTCAGGCCTCTTTTCGATATGCCTAAAGTAATCCTAATAAAAAAAATTTACGTGATACAAGTACATTCATTGAAATAAGAAAAAATATAAATTATATTATAAATAAAACAAATTTGTCAAACAAATGTTCAGCTATAAGCTACGAATTGATAGCTTATCGTCCACTATGGTATTTTATATACGGAGATTACAAATAAACGCGTGTCCAGAAATATTTTGTAATAAAGTAAATACTGTTTTATTATGGAATTAAAAAGTAAATGAACGATCAAATTAGTAAGATATTAATATATAAATAATACAAATAACGAATTAATACGAAAGTCTTTCGTTTTTACGCATAATTTGCTTTCAATACCAATCTAAAAATAGTTTTCTTTAAGATGTAATCCTGTAGTGTTTGCAAATACTAGTGAAATGCTGGTCGCATCGTTATTTGACAACACACCAAGTAATAGAGCGATTCGTTTTTTTATCTTTAAACTTATGTTTGTAAAACAATTTTTTTTAAATTAATTTATGGTTAGGCAAATTCATGGGTACAGCACGTTACGATACAGCATAGAAACCCCTTAAAGATTGCGGACTAGATCATATTTGCTCTGAATGTTACTTTTCCACGCGTAAACAAATCAAAAGATTTTGTTAGGAATCCTAGAGGACAAGAAAGACTTTCTACTTTGCAGAGGATTAATATCAGTTGCAAAGGAATTAGTGCAAGAATATTATCTTGAAAAAAGTTTTTATGATGACTATTTTGTATAATTAAGTAACGGGTACCCCATTAATTTATGACGAGTTCTTCCGCTCCCTTTTAAGAGGAGTTCCTTTTTTTCAAAAGAGGGATTCCGCCTTTTCGTTTTCTTTTTCTTTAATTTTGTTTGTAGACTTCGAGTTAAATACTGCCTACGGGGCGTGGAATATTCGCAATCGGTACATTTATGTGGATTCATAGGTTTTTGTTTATAAATGTGAACAATCAGTACATTGTTACATGCTGTTGCAAAATCGCAGTCCTAATATTTGATTCTCTTTTCCCCGGAGTGTTTATGTTCGTATATAATTAATTGACTTTTACAAACATTTTTATAACTACACACTGTGCATATATGCGATTTTTTACGATCCATTTCCGATTTACCAATAGGATCTGGAATTATTGGCTCCATAGCGATAGTTCCTAAAATAACTACTAAAGCAATACTACCTCCGGTACATGTATAAATTTTGTCAGTTATTTTATTCTATTTTTTTTATGAAGACTTTCATTCTAAGTAATGATTCGCTTCATATTTGAAAAAAAGAGTAACTTTTTCATTTCATGATTATGAGGCCATAAATGGAGTACCTCTTAAATGAGGAACCCATCACTATTCATAAGTTAGTACTATTTTTACTCACCTCATATGTGTTACCTATTTTGAGGATTCACAAATAAAAAGGAGTTACTCCCTCATTTCCATTTTAAAGCCAAGTGTTACCCATCGTCTTTTATGTAAAAAATTTTTTTTGTCTGTGGATATATTTGTGAGGTTCTAGCGACGCAACTGGGTTATATTAAATCTTATTAGCTTTCTGAGCTTCAGTCATTTTCACATACAGAAATTTTTGACTCTTACATTTTCATGCAAATTTCAGGCCTCTTTTCGATATGCCTAAATTAAGCCGAATAAAAAAAACTTAACGTGATACAAGTCCATTCATTGCTATAAGTAAAAAATATAAATTATATTATAAATAAAACAAATGTGTCAATCAATAGTTCAGCTATAAGCTACGAATTTATAGCTTATCGCCACTATATTATTTTATATACGGAAATCGCAAATAAAGGCGTGTCCAAAATATTTTGTAACAAAATAAATAATGTTTTACTATGGAATTAAAAAGTATATGAACGATCAAATTTGTAATATATTAATATATAAATAATACAAATAACGAATTAATACAAAAATCTTTCGTTTTTACGCACAATTTGGTTTCAAAACCAAACTAAAAATAGTCTTCTTTAAGCTGTAATCCTGCAGTGTTTGCAAATACTAGTGAAATGCTGGTCGCATCGTTATTTGACAACACATCAAGTAATAGAGCGATTCGTTTTTTTTATCTTTAAACTTACGTTTGTAAAACAATTTTTTTAAAATAATTTATGGTTAGGCAAATTCATTAGTACAGCACGTTACGATACAGCACAGAAATCCCTTAAAGATTGCAGACTAGATCATACTTAGTCTGAATGTTACTTTTCCGGGCGTAAACAAATCAAAAGTTTTTGTTAGGAATCCTAGAGGACAAGAAAGACTTTCTACTTTGCAGAGGATTAATATTAGTTGCAACGGAATTAGTGCAAGAATATTATCTTGAAAAAAGTTTTTATGATGACTATATTGTATAACTAAGTAATGGGTTCCCCATTTATTTATGACGAGTTCTTCCGCTTCCTTTTTAAGAGGAGATCCTTTTATTCAAAAGAGGGATTCCACCTTTCCTTTTTCTTTAATTTTATTTGTAGACTTGTAGTTAAGTACTGTCTACGGGGCGTGGAATATTCGCATTCTGTACATTTATGTGGATTCTTAGGTTTTCGTTTATAAAAGTGAACAACCAACACATTGTTACGTACTGTTGCAAAATCGCAGTCGTAACATTTGATTCTCTTTTCCCCGGAGTGTCTTTGTTCGTATATAATTAATTGACTTTTACATACAGTTTTATAACTACACACTGCGCATATAAGCGATTTTTACAATCATTTCCGATTTACCAATAGGATCTGGGATTATTGGCTCCATAGCGATAATTCCTAAAGTAACTACTAAAGCTATACTACCTCCGGTACGTGTATAAATTTTGTCAGTCATTTTATTCAGTTTTTTTTAATATGAAGACTTTCATTAAAGACTTTCATTATAAGTTATGATTCGCTTCATATTTGGAAAAGGAGTAACTTTTTCATTTCATGATTATGAAGCCTTAAATGAGGTACCTCTTAAATGAGGAACCCATCACAATTCATAAGTTGGTACGATTTTTCCTCACCTAGTATGTGTTACCTCTTCTGAGGATTCACAAATAAAAACGAGATACTCCCTCATTTCCATTTTGAAACGAGGTGTATACAAACGAGGTGTATACAGGTGAAACGAGGTGTATACGAGGTGTATACAAAATTTTTGTCGGCAGCTATATTTGTGTGGTTCTAGCCACACGACTGGGTTATATTAAAACTTATTAGCTTTCTGAGCTTCAGTCATTGTAACGTACAGAAATTATGGACTCTTAAATTTTCATGCAAATTTCAGACCTCTCTTCGATATGCCTAAAGTAAGCCTAATAAAAAAAATATTAACGTGATACAAGTCCATTCATTGCTATAAGTAAAAAATATAAATTATATTATAAATAAAACAAATCTGTCAATCAGTGGCTCAGCTATAGCTATAAATAAACAAATACATTATTATTACATTGTAAATATTACTAGTTTATGAAATGACCTTATTCATTTCAGTGAACGCTTTTTGGTTGAATTCTTTATTACGATTAAATAAACAACGTTAAAATTCATAAACCAATCTCATATTTATACATAATGTGTTTCTAATAGTACAACAACAGTTGGTGAAAAGTATTTTTGTCTGATGATGTAATTTTGTTCCGTTATATGTTTGTTTCATTGATTGAATTATGTTTACACGGTAAAATCACGTACAGCTTTGTAGTTATAATCTGACAGATTCATATTTTATGTTCCGATTTTTATAAATCAAATTTTACAATAATAAGAACTAAGATACTAAAACAACTACCATCATTGTACCTCCTACTTTTCCTCCTACAAGAAGGAATAAGAAATTTTTCCCTCTACTTTATTTGTTCCCTTCAATTCCGTTCTCTGCTCAGTAATTTATTCCATGACTCATATACCTTTTACTCCTCCGTTCAAACGCATTCTTATATTTCCGGCCAAACAATTTTCTTCATCACTCCAATTCATTTCCATACATGCATTTACCCATTGATTTAATAAGCAAGATATTAACTCACATTAAGCAAATGTTGCCAGATTGGCACTTACATCAAAACGAAATAGCATAACTGTGTTGCTTAGTTTCAAGTGGTATATTAGGTCAAGTATAAAAAAAAAACATGAGCCCCTCTGAAAATTTGGAGCAAGAAAAGACACCGAAACAGAAAGCAAAAAGAAAAGGGATCATACTAAATTGGAGATAAATGAAAAGAAGGGGAACATGCAACTTGACAGCCTTTGAAAAGGAACTGGTAGATGAAATAAAAAGCTTAAGAGAAAATTGGGTTAAGCGAGAAGAGCAGAGAAAAGGGATGAAAGAAAAAGATCAAACATGAACAAGGAAGAGTGAAAGAAATGGGGAATGCAAAGGAGATAAGGCAGAAAGCGGAATGGAAAATGAACATTATAACTGATGGACTGGAAGAAGAACTGATAAAGTTAATAGTAGATGTAAATGAGATACATAGATTGGGAAGAGAGGATGGTAATGGAAGAAAGAGACAACTGATAGTCAAATGTAATAAATGGGAAGACAAAATAGAAATAATGAAAAGGAATGTTGGGAAAAGGGTACGTTGAAAGAAGTAGAAATAATCAAACGGAAAAGCGTATGTTGAAACGAACTAGGATATAAGGTAAAAGTTAGTGAGAAAGATTTTCAATATGTAATCCTTCTTGGTTTACAACGAAACATTTTTTTTACTTTTCTATTTTCCAACTTCTAGCCATTTCGGCTATAAGTGGGAGCTTTGTAGCGTCAGAGGTTAAAGAAATTTCTGAATATTATTCCTTCTTTGTCTGATTTTGTTCCACTTTTGATGTTTACTTTATTGCCTTTTATTCATCTTTTAGCTATGTTCAATTGTCCTGCCGATCTCCTGTATCTAATTTTGTTAGGGTGACTTTTAAGCCTCTCGGTCATCTCTCTCCTCCTTCTTCTAGCGACTTGACAGAAATCTGGTGCTTTTAATTATCTCCTTGTTTCTTCATGCCACATGTACCAGGGCGCATTCATTATTTTATCGACAATTTGTGGAGAGCTATGTTAACTCTTTTCTGGACTCGCTCTGTTTCTTGACTCCAAATTTCATTGCTGTACATTAATCCTGGTATCAACGCTCCGTTGAATATGCTCATAACTTTGTATCATTTATCAGAATGCAGAACATTTTCTGAACATTCAGTGCTGCTATTTTTCCAAGGCGTTTGACGTGGTTATGTGGCGTCTCCTTACTTGGAATGTACGACCAAGGTCAGTGCCCACCTGCGTATTTTTAATGTTTGCCTCTTGAGTATTCTTGGGCATGTGTTTGTACATTTCCTGTGCCTTGAAATCTTTAGAGTTTCTGTTTAGTTCAGTTTAATTTTACAATCGTCACAGTAAGCTGCTATTTTTTTCAGGCATTTGTTCATAGTCTTTCTCGTTAGGTTAATGGTTAAGTGTTGGGTGTCTACTGCCGTATCATCCACGAATTGTAATATGTTTGCATTTGGCAGCTCTTCGAATGTCGACATATCGTGTACAAAGATATTAACACTGGGCGGGTCGCGGGTCATCTATTGGATGCATATAGAACACACCGCTTTGTAACTCAGAAACCAGAGGGGATGTAGCATTGTCGCTATAAGTAGCTTAAAACACGACCTTAGAAAAAAGACAAAAGTGGCGTCGTAAACCGCCAAGAAGACCTTTCCCCCACCCACCTGCCAGAATTATTCAGTCAATGCCAGAGCCTTCCGAAGACCCCCAGGATATCCTCGAGACAATACCATTAACCTTTCGTTAAGGGGCACAACTTGAAGAAAACATGAAAAAGTAAAGGAAAAAAAACAGAAAAACATAAAAACCTTAAAAAGGAAAAAAAAACATATGAAAACAAGAACAAATAAAGATCACCATCTCCTGCTGCACAAAAGGACCCTAAGGCAACAGAATGTCGCTTGTACTCCGGTGCAAGCTGGATAACATCAAGGT
>WYDF02034146.1:0-12700 GCA_009867245.2 Adranes taylori
ATATATTGAAATTTGAGGTTTCCGCGAGTGTAATCTGATGAATAGTTTCTTGTCTTCAGGGTTATATCCCGCGTGATAGCCATTTCAGTTTGGCACATTTTCATCAAAATCACATCTGGCATTGTCGAGGCTTAGAAAAAGTCTGAAATTTATAGGAAACCAGGATGCGTTTAACATAAGACTTTGTAACTCGCCATTCTATGGTAGCGCTTGTTGTGCCTGGCACGGCGACTGACATCTACACAGATTCTTGATGGTGGTCGTACACTGGGTGATTAAGTGAATGCTGATGGTGGTCGTACCGTAGATGCATTTTCCTTAAGTACGTTGTTGGTGTAATTTATTTGTTATTTATTTTCACGTAAGGATGTAATACAAGAAATGTTTTTGTTGTCATTTCATTTGTGCATCGTATAACGTCGTTTTTCGATTTCTATGATTTCTCTAGTAATTCTCTTGCTATAGTGGATTTCTGTGGCTATTGTTCTAGAGTTTTCACAAGCTATTCTGTGACCTGTTGTGGAGTTATTTTGGGCAAGGGCGACGTGCTGATGTTCTTATTGACATTGTTTATATGTTCAGCTATTCTGGCTGATATTTTTCTGTTTGTTTGACCAATGTAGACTAAATCGCATTTCTGGGTACCTCGTACACGCCTTGGATTTTTAGTGGTATTTTGTCTTTTGGCTTGGATAATATTTTGTCTTTTGGCGCGAAGACCACTAAATATGAATAATGAAAATACATTGTATTATTTCTTAAAGACGTATATAACTATTTATTATAAATTAGATAAGTTAATCAATTTTCAAACATTCTATTGATGACATGTAGCCCCAATTAACTTAAAAAGCCAGGTAGAATAAATGTATATCTGGCCTAGGGGTCTAGCAGTACCCTCTGTACCCGCAGAGCCGTCCTCAGTACCCTCTTCTTTAATCCATAATTGTTTAACGACTTTGAGCATTACACCACACCTGCTCTATTTAAACTCTTTATAATCATTTTGATTTAAGTTACATGTAAGCAATTATAGAGTTCGTACATGTAGATGAAATTCACAACCCAAGAGGAACAAGCTAGTAGGTGTTATTCCACCTCAATAATCGGAAATATATTTTATAAGAACTGTAATAATCAAAGTTTCCTGGTATTAACCTCCCTTAATTCTTCTTTAGTATTAGCTTAACACACTCTATTACACACACTATTGAATAATGGAAATGTATGATAGTATTACTTAAAGATGTATATGACTATTTATTATTAATTAGATGATTAATAGACGGTTTGAAAATTAATTAACTCATATTAAGCCTAACTAGCTATGCTCTTAGAATCTTACACAATATTGTTCATTAGGATTACTCCGCACTATCCAGGGATTACTTCGACGTGCTCCGACAAATTGAAAACGATTTTTAGAAAACACATTTTGGTAAAAGAAAACTAATATTCCATCTTATTCCGGACGATTGTAAAAACTTCGCTATTAACTCCGCTATTTGCTTTAGGAATTCCGAAATTCCTAAAGCTTTATGGTGGTCTTTGTAGAAACTTGTTTTAAAAACTAATTTATGATCTCATGATTCTATTCAATCCCCCAGAAAGTTCTAAAAATTTTCGGAATAGATAAATATTGAATCCTCCTTTGTTTAATTTGTTTCTATTTTTGTAACATAGTCACGATGGAAGGCAAACGGAGAGTAAATTTCAACAATGCAACAATAAGATTTGTACTAAAAATTATTGATAATATCTTACTTGATATTCATCAGTTGATATCGAATGTTTACTTGTGACTCCATAACTCGTATCCCAATCGTTATCAGTCGATGAAACAGCTGTTGTATGGAGCGAATTTGATCTCTGCAGCAGTTCTTTACGTTTTGTTCCAGATCTATTGGCAAAACGTTTATTGGAACCACGAGATGATTTTTTAGATAAATCGTTTATAGCTGTCGACGTACTTGTAGCATTAATTAACAATGGCACATCCTCGTAGGTCTGGTTATGCAAAGATAAAAAATCAGCTTTTCATTACCGTTATTAATTACGACGTATTATATTATGAATTGATTACAAATAAGAAAATATTTCTGACTCTACATTGATTCCATTAAACATAATACTACAATAGATAACTTGAAACCATCTAGTAGTATTCCTCCTCCCCAGTTAGTGGTGTTGACTAAATTGAGCATTTATTTTATCAAACGTAAATGTTTAACATCAGTGTAGTGAAAAAAGATTATAACGCGAAGACCATGACACATATCGAACCGTTATAGTCCGTTATCCATAAACTCATACGAAAGAAAAGATACGATAGTACATCGTGACACGAAAGCGAGTAATGTTGCATGCAGGTGTATTTGTTCGTTATTTTTGATCTTCGAGGGATTACTTCTGTAAAAATCATTAATTTAATATTTACGCATCAATAAGTTATTCTAATTGACTGTCTTTACATGTTAGGGACAACTATTTAGCGATTATCCCAAAAATTTAAGTAATTTCGTAGAATTTCGACAAAAAACTAATTCAATATTGATCCTTAACATTGTCAACGGATCAAAGATGTCTTCCTATTGGTCGTAATTCTAAAGTTCCTAAGAATTTTAGCAGAAGTTTCTCAAGCTACGCCCCTTGACCCGTCGGTTACACTGATTCCCACTGTCTACTAGCGACACACCAGAAAAGTTTCGCTGTCAGATAATTGTATATAAAAGGACCTACTCAAGCCAGCGTTACCCAGACGAATTTTGGATCTTGTGTGGTCGTTTCTGAGTGAGCAAATTCGGTTGACATAATTCACCTTAAGTGATCAGATCGATTTCTTACATCGTGAACGAATTAGGGGTCTTGAAGTTGGTTTGTTCGAAGTAAGCGCCAGTAGCCATTTGCTTATTTTATTTATTTCAATTACAGAACTAATAGATCAAGTGAGTAGTGAATTTTCGAACAAGAGCTTAAGTATATTATATTATTAATTTGGCTGAATTTTTCGTCCTCTTCTCTTCTTTTTTCTATTCGTTCACACATAATAATCTCATAACCCTTCCCTGTCAACTATGTTTTCAATGCGAAAACCGAGGACGTCAGCGTCAGAGAAAGAGAGAGGCCAAACAACCAACGAGGATGACAGAGAGGCACTCCGGAGAGGCCCATCATGTTGCGCTGCCCGCGTTCTCCACGCACGTTAGTAAATGTCAATACTCCATCAACACCACCGAAGCAGCAGGAAGAGTCACCATCGTCCCCCCGGATTACCGTTTCTACTACACACCCAGGCGACGTGCCACTACCACCCACTCCAGGCAAAAGATGACTATATCCGATAACTCGTGAGAACCATCACCGCCGTCACGTCCGTTCTTATTTCGGCGACGGTGATTAGAAACTCACGTACTCACCACTTCCATCTTCTTCAGCGAGCTAACAAAGTTTCAAGAATATGTGTTCCCGTATTCCCGTGTTCCCATATTCCCGTGTTCCCATATTCCCATTTTGCCATATTCCCATGTTCCCGTATTCCCATGTTCCCACTTTAAGTATATAAAGGCATGCACGTATTCGAATGCACGTATTCGTGTGTATTACATTCGTATATGGTATATGAAAGATAATAATAGAGATCAGCCACTTTCTTTCCCAGCACTAAATTTCATGGAAGAGCATTAGATGTTACAATCAGAATAAAATAGAAGCAGCATTGTAGTCAATAGCATAATTACGATCCTGCTTTAATTAGATTCAATTATGTAACAATATGAACAAATAGAATTAGTGATTCTCACCTGAGTTGATATATTTTGAGGTGGAGGTGAAGTACCAGTCGAAATACTACACATTTTCTTTTCAGGATTTTTTTTTTCGTTAAAGACTACGATATCTTCATTTTTCTGCCCATTTGGAGTATCAGTTAAGCCCATTTTAAATTGAACATCATTCTCTGTAGTTAAATTAGTAGTTTCTTCAATCTTATCGGGAACTGTTATGTTGTTAGCATCTTTATTGTTTAATAAATAGGGATCAATATTACTAGCACTTTCTATTGGAGTTGTTTGATTATTTAAAACTAATTCATTAAAACCTAAAAATTAATAACACTTTAAAATAAATTATAAATATATATGTTTTTTTAATTTACTATTTTAAATACTACAACTAATTTAAACAACATTAAAAATGTAATTTAACTTTTTATAATTTAATTATAATCAAAATTAATTTATATTTTATTTAATTATTTATTTTGATATTATTTTATATATTTTAGTAAATTCAATCACAACTTATTTATTTATTTTTTTATCTGACAAAAGTGAAATATATACTTATTTCTACGTGTACGTTTAACCAGTGTCGTGCCACAACTATTACTTCTAATTTAAATATTATAAATCCTCAACGAAATTATAATTTTTCTAAAAACTCGAAAATGATCAGAAAAGGTAAAAATTCAAGAGCAATTTGATAAGGAATATTGTATAATATAGTAACCAATTGCGTAAGGTAGGTAAACTAACTGTAATAGATTAATTGAATAAAATAGCCGCTGCTGTCAGAGCCGCGCCATAAAAATCATGCACTCTTGTACCAAAGTTCATTTAAAACGATTTTGTTGATTCTGAGATATTTGAACTGCACATACAGATAATTATAAATACACAGTTTTTACAAACAACTCTTTTAGTCTGAGGAGGCACCAAAGGAGGTCCCCTAAAGTACTGGGGAGCTTACTTGTAGGCTCGATCAAAGGAAACTCCCTATTAACACCTCCACGTGGTAGAGGACTGGCAACGCCACATAGACGCCTAACGTGAGGGGAACCAAGGGGTTTCCGGAATAAGCAACCAAACCAGTTCCCTGGATTAGGGTACCCTGTTGTCCTTGAAATGAGAAATCATTTCTAAAGGCAGAAGAATTGTTTTAGCAATCAACGGTGTAGGATCAGGAAGGAAACTTAACACCAACTGATTAAAGCATTTACATCATCCGTCGTAAACTACATGGACATGTTCTCTAAAATAGATCGCGGACTCAATCAGCAAGGAGGAAAATTTCAAGTTAACCAGGAAGAACTAAGCCGCGGCAAGACTGATTTAGCGAGTATTGTAGAAACCCATTGGCAGAACAGTGGCTATTTGAAATACTCGGAATATACAATTATTCAGGTGGAGCAGATAGGAAGAGCCATGGCGTTGGTATAATGGTATCAAACAAAATCAACAACTTTGTGCTGGGCTATGAACCGATTAACGATCGAGCAATATCTTTGAAGCTTAATACGAAGCCCTCGGCCCTAAACACCTGGGTACACTTTGCTCCCACTCATGATGTTAGTGACGAAGAGATCGAGGAATTTGATTATAACTGTCGAAGTAGCAATAAATAAAATACCTAGCAACGAAATCCCCACTACCAACGATGATCATATACGCCAAGTAGTGGGGAAGTTTGGGACAGGAGAATGAACGACGGAGGAGAAAGCCTAATCAAATTCTGCATAGAAAGTACGCTCACAATTACCAACTCGATGTATGAGAATCACAAAAATATTAAGTACAAAAGTACATCTTGATTAAACAGAGATGGAAATCCTTCGTAAAAATGACAATAACGTTACTGTCTGCAGATTGTGGAACCGAGCAACTGCCGATGTGTGTGTGTGAGTTTACAAGAAAACTTTAAATCTGTAGGCGAAGGCAAATAAAAAGTCTAGCCAGGATTAGCGATTACCAGATTACAGTTTTTAACAATAACTTCACTTGCAAAATCGAACCCCAGGTCTAAGTACTGCAAACAAAAAATACTGAAGCTATATGGCAGGTTGTGAAAAAATCTCTAGTTACAACTTTAGAAGAAACACCTCAAGAAGACCAAAATACAGACAGCCCTGGTTATCAACGGAAATAATATGTCTCATACGGGAACGAAGGAACAGCAAATGCCGGAGTATGCACAACTGTATAGATCTGGAACTGTACCAATATTTTAATCGGGAGGTACATAAGCTACCATGCGCAGACACAAAAATAAATATCTGATGAATATTTGTATAGAAATTCAGAATTTCTCTGATACCAATAACTCCAAAGACTTCAAGAAGATACGTTGTTTTATCACTCAGGACTTCAAACCCTGACATTACGCAATTAAAGTTCAAGATGATTGTTTGAATACAGAACAAGACGAAATTGCATCGGTGTGGAAAGATTACTCTGGCAGTCTGTATGCTGACCCGAATGCTATTTGTGGAGACCTGGGTAATTATGAGGTGGAACCGGATATACTGTCCGATGAGGTTAAAGTCGCAATTGACAAATTAAGATAATGTAAAGCAGTGCAAAAAACCTTAGACATATTGTGTCACAAGATTTCGAAAACAGACTTATCTGGCCAGAAGACTGGTCAAGTTCAGTATTCCTTCCCCTACATGAGAATGGGTCAGAAATAGTCAGCGACAATTATCGTCTGATAGCCCTGATATCACATTTCAGAAAGCTGATGTTGTACAGTCTTCAAGCGAGACTACAAGTCATCCTAATACATCAAAAAGCTCCAGAACAAGCCGGATTTGTGAAAAGACGGAGTACTCGAGAACAAATGTTAAATGCGACGGCAGCTTATAGAAAAGGCCCGAGAATAATCAGTACCGATGTATCTGTGCTTTGTAGATTACGGGAAAGCGTTTGATAACGTTTATTGGCCCAAGCTATAGACGACTTTAGCAGAATTTGGAGTACCATATCATCTTATCATTCTCCTGGAAAGTACTGTTCAAACCTGCGATTTGTGGATTATACTCTTCTAATAGCTAACAGCACTGAAGAGCTTTTAGAGTTTCTTCGAAGACTGGAAGACTTAAGCCGAGGCGATGGGCTCAAAATAAATGCCAACAAGACAAAAGTCATAATAGTAGACCAAGATAACGAGAATCGAAGACAACCTACAAAAATAGGAAACTTGAAGTCGTCGAAAAATTTGTGTATTTGGGCTCCATGCTCCATAATTCCGGCTCTTACGAATTGGAAATAAGACGGCGAATTGAAATTGTCCGCTCGGCCATGATAAAACTAACAAAAATCTGGGAAGATCGAAATATCACTAAAGAAACAAAGGTAAGTCTTGTAAACGCCTTAGTTTTCCCCTTGTTTCGTACGCTTCAGAGATCTGGGTAATCAGTTCCAATGATGGGAGCAGAACAGATTGTTTTGAATAGATTGTTTTGATCGACACAAGCAGAATAGATTGTGTCGATCTGGCGCAGGATGCTACGAGTTCCTTGGATGGCTAGAAGAACAAATGTCTCCATCATAAACGAGGTCAAATCCGTGCAAAGATTATCATCGATGACATATGGGGGAATTTTGAAATCTTTCGGACACATCTCTCGGCATAACAGCATGGAAAAACTTGTTGTTCAGGGAAAACCGAAAGGGAAAGGAAACGGGGCCGATCCCAAACTAGGTGGACCGATATTATTTCGAAACTAACAGAAACAAGTTTCACTAAAGCAGCGCGCCAAGCGAACGATCGACACACCTGGAGATAAACTTTTAAACAAATAGTACAAAGATTAGAATATTGCTCTATTCAACGTTAACGTCCACCGTTGTCACCACACGTCGATCACGACGTTGGGCGAAGAAGAAGAAGAGGCACCAATACATTCTTCTCATGAAAATCTCAATTTTTCACTAAAATAAATTTTGCAATTTTAAATGTGGCAACTGACAACGCCGTGTCCTATCAAATATATGGTATAAAAACAGCTGGAACAGAGAACAGGAAACAAGAAAGAATTGCAGCATCAAAAGTTACTTCTGGCATAAGTTTCGCGCAAGAAGCATGGGACAATCAGGACAAACCACACGTAGTGATATGGGCAGTGACATCGACAACAAGATAAGAAATATTATTTTGAATTTGTTACCGGAAAATCAATTGTTACTGTTTATGTAAAATAAGACTTACCACCTGGAATGCCAATAGGATTCGAACTCGCTTAAATGAATAAAGGTTATTTTTAATAGAAGAAGAAATTATAATGTCATAAGCACAAGTCAAACAAATTTAGAAATGTCTGCAGCAATCATTGAAACTGTAGCAATAAAAACCAATCTGAGAGGCGAAGACTTGATAATAGTAGCACTATATCTGAAGCCCTCACCAAGACTAAATAAAGAAAATTTTGATGAGATTTTTAAAATTTAGAAAGACACTAGCAGCCTGTGACCTCAATACCAAATATCCCATGGGGAAGATGAATTACAAATCTATCACGCAAAATCTTATAGTACCAATACGGAAGACAAAAAGAGAAACTTAAAAATTTTGGGCTCAGAAGATCCGACAAAGTTTCTAAGAAGAGTAAACGCAAGAGGCGATGTTATCGATACAATCAAGACATTCAGCTGAAAACAGCTGTCCTTTGACAACTTACCACTCATCGCTGAAATTGGGTTGATCAACAGCAATCAAACAAAGATTTCAACCAAAATCGATTAGATAAAATTTGGTCACGAAATGACTGAATTTGTCGCCTTTAGAGAGCAAACTAAAACGACAGAAGAAATAGACAATCTATTGAAACATTTCACAATATTTATTCAACAAAAAATAAAAGAACAATTAGATAGTGTCATAGTGAAAACAACTTTAAGCTAAACAGAGAAGAGAAAATGCTTACTTTTAAAAAACAAACGAAATGCTCTAAAAATTGCTTACACACGCCATCCTCATGATAAGAAAAAAATTCAAAGATCTACAGAACAAAGAATGAAATGAATAAACAGATGGAACAAAATGGTTGAAGGCGCATGTGATGAAGACAACCAAGATAAGCTATGGAAATTTCTGAAAAAAATTAAATCGAAACAGTAAGACAATTCTCCAATAAAAAAAGAATGTGGACACACTACATTTGAAGACAATGGCAATGCAGAAATTCTTGCAGATCATTTTGGAAAACAAATGACGACAAAACAGGAAATAAATAGGGCAATAGAAAACTCAAAATTTAAATTAAAAAGTGCAATTTTCTTGGACACCGGGAAAGCACCAGGATACTCAATATGGCACTGAAAATGCTTCCGAAATGCATAATGGAACACCTGATTGGGATAATAAACGAAATTATCATATGCAGTCGTGTGACTATTATTGCATATTTTCCAGCATTTTGGATAATAGAAAGTTGGAAAAATATAACAATAGTCACACTACGAAAAAGGAAAGGGGTCCATCAATACCTGTAAATGGAAGACCAATTAGCTTTATCAATAGTTTGACAAAAATAGTTGAAGTTGTATTCAACAATTTTCTCAACACAATAACAACTTCCACCACAGCAATTTGGCTTTTGGAGCAAGCCTGGAGCAACAAGCTGCTAATTTGGAAAAATTTGTACGCAAGACTAAAGAAAAAAGGTTTACATCGTATACAGCGATGTTGAATGTGGAAAAACGTATGTAGAAAGATGGTCTCATATTTAAGATGTGGGCGCATAAGTTTCCAGTAGAACTGATCAAAACCACCCAATCGCTCCTTACAAACAGAACATTTCAAATAAATATTGGTTTGGTTAAATCGTCTAGAAGATCATTAAAGAAAGGTGCACTTCAGGACTCACCTCTTTCTTCAATATTTTTAAATATATTCGTTAGGTAGCATTCTGTCTTTTGATGAAGACATTAACACTAAAGTTTTACAATTCGCCGGCGATACTGAGATTGTCACACACACCGCAACCCGATAGTAGCAAGAGATACTCTAGAAAGACTGCTGTATAGAAAGAGGTTACATGTAAAAAGGAGGGAGGCCATTGAAAGAAAACTGTGTGGAAATTTGACAGCATTCTTAAACATCATTCTAATCTTTCAATGAAAGCTAGGAATAAAAATCTAAATAACATCTTAAAACCACAACTACTTTATGGTTGCGAATTCAGGGCAAACGGATCGCAACAAACTAAAGATAGAGCAACCATAGCGCAAAACAAAATCATGAGGAAAGTGTTTGACGCGTTGTTGTACATTAAGAAAAATGAAATTAATGAAGCACCAAAGGCACCTGTAATACACGAACCTGCAGCAAGCAGGAGGACAGATATGATATAAAGGTTAACCGAACACGTAAGCGAGGATATCCAGGACTTGGCTACGGATATGTAATTCAAAATAATGACTAATAAACCTTCGATAAAGAAAAAGAATTAAAGCCATCGGGAATACCAAGTAGCAATCGTGAGCGGCCAAGGTTCGCCTATCATAGCCACTAAAGTGGTTAAGAAGGAAAAATTGAGGTAAAAGAACTGTAAGGGACTATATATGTGTATATATACAGTCGCTCATCTTAACTTTGCAAATTGAAAATGGCGCATTTACACCACAAGCGAGCTCAGATATTCTGGAAACCTGACAGCAATAACTATACATCTATCTACCAAATTTTATTCAATTCGGTTTAGTAAAGTTATTCAGTTTGTACAACATACAAAGTGTACAACATATTCTTCAAGAGTGGGGATAGAAGGGGGGATAAGATAAAACGATTAACTTCCATAAACATCGAAGAACAAAGAAAAGGTCTTTGTTTTCACATTCTTTACTGTTAGTTTATTTTCTGTTTTATTATTTCCACAAAAATCTAATTTACGAGTAAAAAAATGTTTTACTAGAAATTTTCAATGTTTTAATTTAATGGACGAAAGAAGAGAATTGCGAGAAAGTGGATATAATTAATTTTCAGTACTGTTACAATTTTCGGCATACGATATGGTTGGCACGAGAGAAAAGGAAAGCTTCTGCGCGGTGAGTAATGTTGGAATGCGAAGAAGGAAGGTACGAGAGTGTCGAAGAGTTTAAGTACCTATGGGGCTATGGCGACTGAGAACAACGAGATCAATACAGAGATAAAAGCGCGAATTGCCGCAGGGAAAAGATGCTTCTATGTTTTTAATAAGCTACTGGAATCCTCAATCCTCTCTAGAAACCTCAAGCTCATCGTACCGCATAATTCGATCTATGGATGCGAAACTTGGAGGCTCACTGAACGTGACAAGAATCTGCTCTGGGTGTGGGAAAGAAAGGTTCTGCGAAAGATCCTCAAAGATATTTACCTGGTTGCTGAGGTAAGAAGAGACGACTGCGGCAGGTGGGGCATGTTGTAAGAATGCAGGGAGATAAAATCCCCAAGAAGACTCACGACCAAGAGCCGGAGGGCAGAAGGAATCTAGGCAGGCCAATGAAGATGTCGGTTAATGGCGTTAGAGAAAATGTGCTGGCGCTAGGGATCCGGAGCTGGAGGAGATGCGCTGTAATCAAGGTAGAATGGACGGCTGCTGTAGGAGAGGGCAGGGTCCTAGATCGACTGTAGTGCCAGGAGAGTGAGTGAGTTACAATTTGAGATAAACGTAACCCAAGAATCAACGAGCACACATGTAATGTTTTCAGATATGTTAGTAAAAGACATCGTAAACTCACGCTCAAGAAAGACATTTCAAAATAAAGGAATTACTTTTAATTATTTTTGATTATATGTAAAAAATTTATTACTTGCCGATTACAAAAAAATTTATAGATATATTAGTGTCAATTTAGAGTAATTTGAGTCACTTAAAACAATAACATTTAAGACAAAACAAATCAAAATACACAACTATAACAAATATTAACATAGATCGATATACACGCGCACGCACAAATATTTATTTTTATGTTTATTTTATTTTAGCTTTCTTGCAGTGGCGCTCCAAAAAGTTATACGTTTGGTCCTACCTTTAACCGTATTGTCATCGCCAATAACTTTCGAAACAATTTGCACTTTATCTAAACGATTCATTAGTAACGCCGATTCGGTTTCACTTAAATCCTTGGAATAATCATCACTTGAACGTGTCGTTATTAGTTCATTAATTGGTTTTTTAGTCGGTTCGGATTCATCGGATTTTTTCTGCTCGCTATCTAATAGATGCGAAGGTGTTTTACAACAAATCAAACATACTCTTGTACCAGGATCGTTAACGAATGTACAATGTTCACATGCCCATTTATCATCAATCGCTATAGGTGTCTTCTCGCTGGTTACTGTTTTTACTTGAGATGTTTTGGCCTCCTCAGTGCCACTTAAATCTGATGAACTGTCAATCGAACTTGTTGCTCTACGTCTATTTAACAATTGTTTATTATCTCCAGTTGATGATGTAGCTTCAATTCTTAGTGCTTCTCTGGGAATTGAATTTGTGATTCTATTGGCACGGTTGTTTAATGATTTTCGTTCTGATCTTCTATCTGGTATATCATTATAATCAGCTTCGTCTATATCTGATTCTGCACCGTCGCTGCGTTCTTCAATGTATCTGATAAAAGATAACATTGTTGTTTTAATCAAGTAACCTAGTTCAACGTTGAAAGAATCAATCACACAAGATATAGTTCATGAAATGTAATGCGAAGCTTGCTATACATGTTGTTCCAGATTTTTAGAAATAAGTAGAAGTAGAAATAATAAAAGCTTAAATACCTTCTTCTATTGGCACTCTTCTTACTCAAAAATGATTTTCTCGATTTCACACTATGCGTTGGTGATTGCGATCTTTGACGTTGTATGGAAGTAACTCCACTAATAGATCCAGCAGAAGTTGCTCCTGACGTTGGTGATTGTGTTGGTGGATATGCTGGATAAGGTAATG
>WYDF02034157.1:0-12700 GCA_009867245.2 Adranes taylori
CTTCCTGGTCTTTTGATCCAAATATTATCCAACCACATTTTCATTCCTTCTTGATTTATCCAGCCCTTTTCGTGAACTTGGATAAACTCCTAAAATCTTTTCCTTTGGCAAAGTTGTCCTTTTGAAAAGAAATATGGGAGATGCTTGATGCAATCAGCTAGGCAAACCAAACCAACTGTGTAGTGTGTTTTTGCATGTTCACTTGTTTTGAAGGCAGGTGTTTTAGACCCTTCGTGATCAAGGGCACATCCATATTACTAATCTGACTGGGATCAAAATGTATTTTTTTCATAAGTTGATGATGTAGAAGTGAGGCGCTCGCATTTTTTTAGAAAGTTTGCTGCGTGCCCTCATAATCAGGCCATTTCTCTTCATGTCGAGGAAACACTATTTGGTAGAGGAAACACCATTTAGTGATTTGAAGTCCTTTGTATCCTCGGTTTCTTCCCTGCTTCCTTGCATTTCTCTCACAATCTTTTCCGCTTGCTCCATGATCATTTTTGTTGAGACTGCACAGCCACTGGCACGCTGGCCTTCAACTCAGTTTTTTCCAATTGTGGCCATTTAATATATTTAGCGTAAGCTTGCTTTAAATTATACTTTTATTAACATCCAATTTCCGCATCAAAACAAAAAATAATTTATGCATAAAACGATATAAAATAAAATAGAGGATTTAGTTAACGTTAAATTTTTTATTTAGATAATTTTAAAATTATACCCCAAATTATTTTATCAACCTTACATTGGATAGACTTATTCGAAAGTTCAATTAGTCTAATCAAGAGTTATCTTACAAGTAGATACCAATAGGCAGATACAAGAAGATACCAAATTATTAAACTGGGTGTGTCACTATTACACTCATTAAAAATTAGTCAAGGTGTTCAATCAAATTGACCAGTGAAAATATATAAAATGTTCTTTTCAAACAGAGCTCGTATAATTAAAGTTTAATATCTTTTATTTAGTAGGAAGTTATTTTTATTATAAATTATGAATAGCAAAATTAAATATTTTGAGAAGGTTACTAGTTTTTTATAAAGTCGATCGCAAAAATAACAAAAATTCTGATCTTCAGTGTACAACAAATGGAGTGTTGGAGCTGCTGACATTTTTATTTTTATTAATGAACTAAAATCTCCCATACCTATTATAATTTGAATAAGTTATGACATATTTCCTTACTTCCAATGCTTACTTCATAATTTACTACTATTCTTGTTTTAATGAATTTATTCAAAAAATGTAATTATTATTTTGCCTTATTCAGTGATTATTACTTTTGCAGTTCATCTTAACACATTCACTTATCATTTGGTTTGCAAATGATCTATTTACAGACAATTTTCGTTTTCTTTACCACTTCCGTTTATTATTAAGCTACAATAAACGATACATAAGTACGTATATCTTATGAACACTTCCGTTATTTGTTCATTTTTCTCGTATGTCTTTCTTGTCTGTTTTTAATATTTTCTTGTAGTTAACAATTTGTGTTTAATTATTATTTAATTAGTTTTAATTTGGTTGAAGTATTCAATTTACTAAAATAAGTTTCTTTACACATTTATCAAAATAAGTACCCAGCCGGTAACACTTGAAATGTGGTGTTTTTAACACTTTTCATTATCGTATTTCTTAGAAGTAGTTGTTTTATATAACCAATGGCAACGAGTTAATCGTAATAAAATACATTAGAAATATTTGTAATTTAGATAATTGTTGGTTCTAGAATTGAATTAATAGTTCACTCCAAAATTCGTTTTTGAACTAGTTTTCGTTTAGGCTTAGATACACATAGAGCTAATGCAAAAGTTGTTTTTTTAGTATGTGCAGAATTTGGGGTAGCATCAGCAACAATATAATAATATACAGAATATTTCCTTTCGTTCAACATTCTTAATACAGAAAAAACAAATTAAAAAATGAAGAATATTTAATTAGTACAATCATGGCAACTTTTAGTTGAACTTGCAGTAAGTGATCGTCATAATTTTCTTTGTGATTGGACAAAACCAGCAATATCTTCTTGGTCCTTGTGTTTGTACTATGCTCGGAGTTCTCTGCACACGTGTGAAATATTTAACCTTAACATTAGCCATTCCATTGCCAACTGCTCATGCAAAACGAAACTAAACTTAAGTTACTTTATTGGCCGAGGGCCATCTGGTTTATTTCTGTATCCGTAAAAATTATGAGCGTAAATCACTTCTTTCACAAATTGTGAGAGTAAATCACTGCATAATTCTTCTTTCTCACAGCCAGTTAAGTGTTCTCTGATTGCTAAGGGTAAATCCATGAGAACTATTTTGAGAGGCTTTTCACTCTTTAATTGGTATGTGCGATTCTCACATTTCGCCGAGTCTAGTATCTTTATTAACTTTCTATATTTGTTTTCGTTTTGAACCTGGAGTTTCATTCCTTCATTTATTGTCCTCACATCAACTATTTTGATGCTACTTAATTCCTAGGCTGCATGCACGGGCTTGTATTTTTCTTGTTATCTAATTATTATAGGCGGCGGCCTTCTTCCTTGGGGGTGCACTTTCTTTCGCTTCAATCGCTGTGATAGGGCTACTAGGTTTCAGTGCTTCTGGGAAAATAATTTGCTAATTGTCATCTTCCAATTTATCGTTTTAATTTTCATCCGATTGGTTCTTACCCTTGTTTAGCTCATCTGTCTCTTCCTCTGCTGTGTCTACGCATGCACATGGGTTTGGGCTCTCAATTCAGCTATTTTCATCTTCTTCACTATCTGATCTGAAAGATTTCTTCCATCTATTTCCTGCTTTTCCTTTATTTCTTTGGGCATTTTCAGCTTTTGTTTTGGAGTTTTGTATTAGAATTTCTTTAATTCCTGTTCCAGCCTTAGAATGGCGTCCTTATACACACATATTTTATTTATTATTAGTTTCATCTGTTGTTCCTACCTGAAAGCCAACATTTACACAACATAGAGCACTTACTGTCACTATACACAAATTTCACATATTCCTATCCCGCCACCGGGCACACCACTAGGCAGCGGAAAGCACTTCACTTATTTTGCAATCTCTACGCTAAGAAAATTGATCGTACTAGGTATTTATGCGCGTCCCGCGCAACTAGCAGAAAGATTTAGCTACTAATAACGCAGAAAGCACCATTTTGATAACCTACATCCATGACATTAGCATGGACGATTTGTGGATGTTCTGTGTTAATTGTATATAACAAGGCAATCGTGCCCACATGTCACACGCAGCGAGTTTCGACAGAATTCGTCTTCTCACCTCCTAAGTGATATAATACCGCAGCGACAGACAAAGTATTGTTGTCACGTGAGAGACAACTTACGACCGTTGAGGGTTAGGATGTAATGATTGGTAATGATTTATTTTAGTGTTACAATATTTATCAAAAGTCATCGCTTATTATTTTTCATTTTGATATCTCTTTGCAGAAAATATTTTTCGCAAGCTTTCATCGAAACTAAGCACGCAGAACTTACATTGTGCGTAAAAGGATTACCACATTTCAATTTCCACTCTTGTAATCAGTATAAATCTTAATATTTTTGTTGTTTAACGTGAATCTGCAAACAGGAACAAGTCATAGAAGATGGCTTTGCCTATGTGGTTGATAACGCTCTGCTTTGCTTCGTACTTGGTACCCTAAAAAAAACCAATTGGACGGAACGAAATAGGTAGACGCGAACGCTGCCGATTCATTAAGCCCAAAGTTGACCGGTTCTACTCCCATCACCCGCAGAGTATTCCGCCCCCTTTAGTATACCTAGAATACTCGTCACGGAGCCCATGCGTGTTTTCCCAGTCTCATAACAAACACTACTGCGTAGCTTGGGGGGATAAATAATAAACATAACTCATGATTTCTCCTCCCACCTAGAATTTGTTGTTCTTTCCTCTGTTGCATTTTTTGTTTATTTGTAAAATTGTTACCCCCCCCCCCCCCCTTATTTTGTCCTCTGCTTCTTTTTTTGCGTAGTATTGTAATGATAATATTTATAATTTCTTCGCACTCTATCACAGTGTCAACCGTATTCTCCGCCGATAGTCTGGTTCTAAGTCTACTTTGTACATCCCTTCTCTGTCTCGTAAAGGTCTCGAAGTTAAATATTGTATTCGCGCCATCGTCATCTGCGCATCCGCACATTTCACACTTAGCCGATTCCAACTTCTTGATTCAATGGAGATATGATGCAAAGCACCCATGTCCTGTGAATGCCTGGGTAATCCAGAAACCAACCACTCTATGTTTCCTTCAAACACAGCGTTTTAAACTGGAAATTTGGAGCCTTGTCCACGTCCCCTTCGTAGAGCTTTCTCACAGTTGCTGTTATTTAGTCATTATCACGTTTCTCAGCGCCAGACTCAGCTGCCTTCCTGCATAAAAGTATGCTTCCGGTCGTTCCTCAACAAGCAAGTACATCGGAGGTTTCCCCATCGCGACCTGCAGAACAACGTTAGAGACGGTTCAAAACGCAGATATCACCGCCATGAAGCCCAGTGTGTGTACTTTGACTAAAATATGCCAGACGCTGGCCATTTGCGCAGCCTCCAGCCACGCCGTAGCCGCGTGCAGCACCACCGAGTTTTTGATCGCGCAGATCAATCTTCTTCGGGCTTCTTCATTTTCAAGATAACGCGTAGATATTTAACTTGACTCTGAAACTTTACTTTATGTCCTTCTCTGACCAGATTTGGCTCCAAGACCTTTCCCCTACCCGTCGGCATAACTGCTTCCATTTTTCCGGGGTCGGGATACAAATTTGCGGTTTCAAATAACTGGAGATTTTTTACACGCTCGAATGTAGTCTGCTATTCAGGTCAGCCTATGTGCCTTGACCAGGAGGGCCAAGTCGTCGACGAACGGTATAGCCGTAGGAGGGCCAACTCGGTATAGCCGTAGGAGGGGAAGGTAATATTGAGCAAACCATCGAACATCATAGTCCAGAAAGAGGGGCCGAGGACTGAGCCTTGCGGAACTTCGCGTGTCTGCTTAAAACTACGTGGCTCGTCCATTTCTCAAAATTTTATGCTTCTATCCTCCAAGTGGCTTGAAATCATTTTCCGCAAGTACAAGGGAGTCCCTTCTAGAGCTTCTATAATTTTTCTCCATGAAACCGAATTAAATGCATTTTGGATATCTAGCATTAATAGAGCACAGAGTCTACTTGTTGTTGAACCTGGAAGCTCCTGATAGGTGAACGCTCAGCGTTTTAGTGTCTGTCAGTACATACCAGTTTGTAACTCGTTGTGACAAATTATTGATTCTGAGTTGCCTCTCCTGAATCTTGGATCGTTACCTTCGTTCAAAATTACCAACCTCAAACAACCAGTTTCACCAGGCTCACTTCCCAGTCTGTCAATTATTCTAGACCCCCAAACAGCAGATTTGGATTTAAGTCCCATCCCATTATTAAAGGAGTGTCCTGGGCTCTAGTTATGCTCGTAAGTGATCCTACATAATGGCTAAATTCTGCGTGATCTATATTTAGAGACATGACACATCACAAGAATGTTACATTTGATTTTGCCTGCGGAATGTCCACTATGCTTCAAGCGATGATGGCCATGACAACTCTATGTTTTTGAGCAACCAATATCGCTATTCTACAGTCTTCGTATTTTATATAATTATTATTGCTTTCTATTGCGCGTTTCTTAGACTCACTGATAACTGCTAAATCTATGTTCATAGCCCAAATGAAGTGCAAAAATAATTCTCGGGCAATATAACTCTTGTTGACATTCACTTGTATGACTTAATTTTCATATATAATGTTTTCTAGTCCGAGCTTCTCGTTCCCCTTTCTTCTTTTTTCTTGACATTTTCCTGGAGCCCCCTTCTACTTTTTTGCCTCTGCAGTTCTTGTTGACATTTGATACATTTACTTGACCAGTAATTGTGCTCTCGTACATGACTTAGTAGGCAATTTAGTTCGCTCCGTCACCTTGTGGTTTTGTGCCCTTGTTGACCACACCTCCAGCACAGTAGCCTTCTATCCAGACCGACGCAATCGGCTATTGTATGGCCATATTCACAGCACCTTAGTAGGCTTTAGCATCGATACGTTCAGTGACGGTGCATATATTAAAGCATATTCTCAGTTTTGGAGTGTCAAGCAGCTTTAAGTGTTGTTTTCTTGGCAACTTTTAATTTAAACTTGTAAAATGACACCTTTTCGTCTAGTTTCCTGTAACATTTGCGTCTAAAATATGTACACTGACTTTGGGCATTTAAAAATTATTGTCTTAACGTTATATCATTCTAGAAATTAAATTAGAATATAAAATCAAAAGTAAATCGTTTTAAAAATGTAGAAATAGCCAACACTTTCTCTCAACACTGTACTGCACAGTTCTACTATAAGTCTATATTTGAAGCTTGCAGCCGTAAAAGATAAAGAGTTCGTAAAAGGTTTGTAAAAAGAACAGTTTTTTTACAGTGAAAAAATTTTCTCGGTTCTCAAACAATTGTTCCACAAAAAGAATGATTTTTCTCATCCCTTTCAAAGTAAAGATCAAATAAACTGTGTCAACATCAAATTGTCCAAAGCGATATGACCAAAGTTGATCTCTTCCCTGATCCAATTGAGAACATGATGACTTATGTACCTGAATACGTATTGTTCTGTCAAGTAATGTGTACGCATTTTGATAAACGAAAAACTTTGGAGCCTTGTAACAAAATGTTTATTACCAATTGGGCTGTGCTACAGGTTTTTTAATCTAAGCAGAGAGTCATGAACTAAGCTGGTTTATTATGTAGATCCTACATTTTTTCACATTGGAGGATTCAGTAAGAATACACCTTTAAAAGAGCTAAAAAGTAAACCATTAGAAAATTGTCATTTCATGATTATCAATCATTTCTTGTCGACATATTGAAGTAAACTACCATATTGAAGTGATATACAATGTATGTATGGAAGAAGATGCTGCAAATTCTACGGTATCTTAAGCTGATACTACATTGCGAGCCAAATATATATATTTAAGTACTAGAGAACGAAACACCCTCGTTCTCCAGCTGTAGGGGATCTTAAGGGATGAGCAATATATAACATGAGCAATTTTAAAAAAATTGAAAAACAAATAATCTAGAGTAAATTCACCATTAGACGGTAAGGGTCACATTTTGTGACCCTTGTAATTAAATGATAAATAACGTATAAATATACTAATTCTGGTAATGCGAGTAAACAAAAATAAATTCACTTTTTGTTTTACCCAAGTCAGGCATTCGGGATGATTATCCAAGGTGAGGCAAGTCACTGGTCGGCACATCATGTCGTTTTGTTTTAACATAAATTTGGAATAACTTTTTACTCGCCCTAGGAAAAAGCGGTTCATCAATGTAGATAAAAAAAAATCTGCAGTTTGTACAAATATCAATTGAGAAGAAGATTAATTGATAAAAAATTTGTATTTTTCGTATCTAGCCGTACATTTATATAAATGTTTCAAGAGTCCCTACACAAATCATCTCATTACGTTCAAATTTTGTACATTCAATATTCTAATTAAATAAACTGTAAGTACAACGTAATACTGATTTATAATAGCAGGACTCAAAACAGGTTTACCTAAAGAAATTCTAAATAAATCTCAAATAGCTGATTAATTATTAACCTGCCGTACTCGGATGCATCTAGTTAATGCAACATAAACGCTGGGTAATACCGAATGTTAGCCGATGTTAAAATGTATTGCAAACTAGATACATGTCACTAGATGTACCTTGCATCTAATCAGATCTTAATGACATTAGAACCCGTAAATGTGCTTTTAAAGATGCAATGGTTGCATCTAAATGATTTAACTAGAAAAGTCAATTAAAACGACTTTCCTCAAACAAATAAGAAAAGACTAAATATTTTCCTACGTAGCAACATAGATTTAAAAGATTACCCTCTAAGATTTATTTATTTAATGGAAAAATAATCGATTGGAACTTACAGACTGAAAAGAAATGAAGTACGATCGCAATTAAATGGCAATAAAAAATCCTATACGACTTGAAAGAAGACACGATAAATGACTTTTATTTAATCGAAAGAAATATGCATACAAGGTTTAACATTAATACAAAATATTGTTTAAAAAAATAAAAATCCAATTAATTTTGAAAAAGTGTTATATATTGTCACAAGCTGCAATGTTAAAATTATTTTTATTTCTATTATATTTTAAAATGTTAAACAAATAAGTCTTCCATTGCATGTCCTAAGCCAGGATGAGGAAGGAGGAGGGGAGGAGTAACAACCTCGTTAAAAAAACAGAGTACGAAGACGGATGAAAAATGAAGAATTCCTCAACAACAAGAGGGTCAAAGAGACATCAATAGCTGCCGTGCAAATAATCGGTCGTACAACAAAGCCTAGGGTAGAATCACCCCAGGGCCTCCTACTAGGGTATTGTGTATATAAGTTAATACCTTAAACTGTGATAAAAAACACAGCTTGTTAAGAGTTTTGAAAAGAAATTGCCGGACAGCCCAAATAGGAGACGACAAGTCAAAGCGGAAAAGGATAATAAATTTTAGTACATGGAACGTGCGCCAAGCTGCAGTCAAAAGGATAAGATCTGATAGTACAGTTCTGACCGAGACAAGAAAAAAGGTCAAGGCAGGTAAGACCTTAAAAATGATATCAACTTCAATATAGAGGTGAAGAAAGGAGCTAGATCAAAGGCATGAGTATCAATCCTTGTAAAAAAGAGCCCAAAAACAAACGTAAAAAATAAAGTGTTACTACGAGAGATTTGTAACATTTTATATTTCTTAGGAAGAATATGACATATGTAGAGTTGGACTATATGCGCCCTCTAACGACGAAAACAGCAACATAAAATATAACTACTACGACACCCGTAGAGAACAAGTAGACACCAGAAGAGAAAGGAAAGAAATAGTAATAATGAGCGATTGCAATACCTGTGTAGGAAACTAGAGAATTGAGAATGTAGTAGGAACATTCAGTAATGGCAATAACAATGACACTGTCGCAAATATGACAAATTGCAATGCAAAAATAACAATGGTGAACGGCTAATTGAACTGTGCATAAATGCCTAGCTGAATATTTTACATAGTTACTACCAGCACAAGGAAATCCACAAATATACGTAACCTACTCGATAACTGAAATCTATTATTGAGTATGTAATAAGTAGAAGTAAATCGAAATTAATAGCTAAAAATATTTGGGTCAAAAGAGGGGCAGATAGTGAAATGAATCATTATCTGGTTACTTCGAAAATATTCTTTCCAATTCCAAATAAAGCACAAGTAGGCATGGAAAACGCGCAAAACATGCAAGCAATTCCCTTCTGCTTATTGTTTTAATGATTCTTTGCATTATCCGTATATCACTTGTTTCTTGCTCCAGATATACTCTCCAATTCTTCCCTTTTCGTTTTTCTTCTATTATCCACACTAATCCCTGACATGACTTTATCCAATGCTCCTACATTTTCTCTTCTCTTCCACATATTCTATATGTACTATCACATTCCTTCATCCAATACTTATTACCCCTCTTTACACTTTCACATCTAACCCCCGATAGCATTCTTTTTACGTTCATACTTCTCTCAGACAATAAATACTCTGGCATTTCCCTATCTCCTTTAAACCACTATACTTCCTATTATATTTGCTCCCCTATTATATATAATTCTGTCTTCCTTTTTTACAATTCCATATCCATCGTCCAGTTTTCCACTTGACCGTACATTGAACATCCTATCCTCGTATATGCCTTCTCCATATAATTTATTAATATTTTTTATCGCTAGCGCTGACCTTCGTTTGACATGGCTTTAAAGCTTTTTATCGAAAACAAAACCGGAGTATGTCCTTGAGTTTTAATTGTAATTTAGCACTCTCCAAAGTTAACAACACAAGATTAGGATTTTGTTTTTCCAAAATGATTTTGTTTTTTTTTGTTTTCATTTGCTTGTGTGCACTTTCCAGTTTGAAATATTTCTAAAGCTTTTCCAGGTCTGATTCTAATCTATATGAAGCCAAGTAAGTATTGACTCCTTGAACACTCTGACTCTGTGAATTGGAGAATTGTGTCCGTGCTGTGTTTTGGATGGTATGTCATGGATAAAGAGAATATACAATATTGGGCTCCAAGGAGAAACTTGTGGTAGACCTTCTTTGGCAACTTTTCACTACGAATGTGTTTCTCTTATTTTGACTCTAAATTTCTTTTCTTCGAAGAATGAGTGAATGTTTGGTAATATGTCCTGATCTAATCCAAGCTGTTTTAATTTGTAAATTACTGCTGTTCTCCAAACTCTGTCGTACACTTTCCCTATACCTAGGAAAGTGCATATTGCAAGTAATTTAGCTCTGTGGTGCGTCCATGTGTTTTTTGTTATGGGCTTCTAACATTGCAACCTGGTTTACAGCTGCATGTGTTGGCCTATATCCCAACTGAATTCATGGGTTCAATTAGTAGTCATCGGCCCATTCTTGGATCTTATCTTTTAACAGAGATTCTAGTAACTTAGCCATTCCATTAATTAATGAGATCAGTCCCCTATTGCTAGGAACTGTCGGATATTTTTATTCTTTTGGAATTGATATCACATCCTCTTGTTTCCAACTGTTCGGGTAATAGAGAAGGTTTATTATTGCATTGTATATTGTTGTTAGAAATAACACTATTTGCGGTGGAAATAATTTAATTGCTCTATTCGGAAATTGATCTTCTCTCGGTGCATTTTGTGAGCTTATAAATTTAATTTAATTTTAAACATCCTCAAGACTGACCTAACTTTTGTTGTTTTATGGGGGTTTTCTAGTGCTTTGATTGCTTTTATTTTTTCTCTAGTGCTGCTTCAGTTATCATCTAGTGCTGCTTCATTTCTCTAGTGCAGGCTTCAATCGACTATAACAATCAGTTGAGAACTGATTGTTATAGTCGATTGCCATCATTTTTGTTTTCTTGTCATCTTCGCATACTAAGCCACTATCTGATTTTCATGGCGAGTTTGGCTCTTTCTTTCTTCCAACTTCTTTTCAGTTTCCAAAACTTTCCTTATCTTTGTTTGTTTCTTCAGTTTTAGTTTCCCATTCATTGGCTTTTTCATTTTCCATTAGGAGCATAATTTCTCTTATGATATTTTTCCATATCCTGCTACGGATGTGTGCATGATCACTTAGTTTTAGCTTTCCAAAATTGTCTTAACATTTCTTTTTCTAGTCTATCAAGTCCCCATCTATTTATCTTGTTTACAATTATTTTACCACTCATCAACACTACCTGGATTTTGCTGATTATTCTGTCCATTGGCTGCTTGATCAATTTCTTCTTTTGTGTTCACTGCTTTTTTCAAAATGAAATTATTGTAGGTGGTGAACGTATCTCATCCAGTTAATTTTTTCTATGTTTTGGTTTTGGTTTTGATTTTATTTATTCGCCACATTGAGTTTTGCTATCACAGGGCTAATGGTAGGAGTCTAACGAATTCAATACTTTGGGTTTTAATTTTTGTTCCACTTTGTAGGTAATATAGAAATCAATGTCGTCGCCTCTGCTTTCTGTAGGTACTCTAGTGATATCTTCCAATGCATAACTATTTCTATTTTTGTGTATACGTTCAAATTACAATGAATTTTTAGCTTTCATTGTTTGAACGACATGCGCAAGTGTGATATTTCGCATTGTGATCTCCTGCTATAATAGACCTTCCATTGCCGGTTGCTTCTATTATTGGTTCTATTATAAGTCCTCCTCTATTATTGGTTTACGTGGAGGTCCATACATTAACTAGAACACAATTTCTATTTTATCGACACATGTTTTCAACCCTATTTCTTCGCTATTTATTAAGTCAAGTACTATCGGCGACCCGCACACGCTATTACGCGCGATCGCTTTCACTCCTCCTCTTGGTTGTCCGTCACGATTCTTACAATTCTTTAGCCTGATAGATTCCAATTATCTCCATTTCTAAAGTGCGTTTCTGTAACTAACATTATATGTATATCGTTATTTAAAAGCGCACTTGTTGTGCAGTACATCTGTACATCTGTATTACACAAGGCCGTATTTTTGGCAGCGAAAGCACTGTAATTTCTTCTTTTTGGTTCTACATTAATCCTTTGACTTGAAAGATTTTTTTCCCTTCTTCCGACCCTTCAGAATTAAATAACACCATTGGAAATACAATGTCCTATTTCGCACATATTTAATGGATTTTATGAGTTGAATTGATGGTTTCCTAACATTTAGTGCCACTTGAATCACTTCTTTTGTTTGAGAGCGAGAGGCAAGATGATATTATTTCTTCATTATTTTGCTCCAATAGTTTATAGAAGTTACTTTACGGCACGTTGTAGCTGATTTTCACCTGCTTATTCCTATTAGTTATTTCTTCTTCTATTTTAAGTTTTTGGTGGCACTGTCGATCTGATCATTCTTCCATTTCCATAGCTTCTATAGTCCACTTTTCCGTTTATCCCTCCTTTTAGTGCTTTTTATTCATTTTTGGTTCTAAAATATTTTTCTGTCATAAGAAGTAGTTTGACTTTGAGAGCTAGAAGCCTTTTTCTAACACTTCCATGTATATTCCCAGCACAAACTAGCACGACAAGTTAAAAGACACTTTTGATCCTTTCTGTTAGCTGCACTTATTTTCATGTCCAAATCCGCCGACTTCGGGTACCACAAAGCGGC
>WYDF02034168.1:0-12699 GCA_009867245.2 Adranes taylori
TGATCTTTTAATTTAACTAATATAATCACTAAAATGTCATTAATATCTGCAATGTATGAAATACGTTCCAAACACAAAATGGAAAAGGAACTATCCAAGAATCGATTTATGAGCACAATACAAGGCGAAAAGAGAAACTATGTATACCATTTCAACAACTGACTATTACGCAGAGAGGACCTACTTACATGGACACAAAATATTTTAACGCGATGCCCCAAGCAATAAAAAACATTACCAATCTTAAAGAGTTCAAAAGAAAATTACGAGAGCATTATGTATTGCACAAATATAAGGAATGTTATATTAGCTCACGAACAGTACTGAGTTTAGTAATCCTACGTAAAGGTAACATCGCACAATCTCAAAATGCAATGGTTTTACTGACAAATTCACACCATTGACAATCAGGTTAATAGCAAAAATCAAATAATGATATAATTTGTTTTAATTGCTTTTTTCATTCAAATTGTAGAAAATTTATATTTCTCAATTTGTATCACCCCCGATCTAATTCCGAATCCAATATAATAAATAATGTCAGTTTTAGGTGGTAGAAATGTTTGAAATCTGATTTCCACTAATTACATAAGTGCTTAAGTGTGATCTGAGATGTACAACTTCAAAAATTGAATTCTAAAGTGTGAAAGTAACAAGCTCATCCTACGTGCTGTAATTGATTTTTAACTGAAATTAAGTTTTCAAATAAATCTTCGATTGTCCATATTTCGTCCGTTTCTTTGACATCTTTTTCAGAGTGCAAATGACGCGTTAAACATGACAAACTGATACCTCCTAATGTGCTGAAGGAACTTTTTGTCTTTTGTACCAAATTCAATTCAGTATCCAATTCTTTGTATGTTGCTTTATCAATTGATATCCTAAAAAGAAAAATTCAAGCTTACACGACGCATATCGCCTTACAAGCTTTCTAGAAAAGCGGATAAAGGTAACCGCCAAACTATGTGAACAATACCTGAGTCAGATGCTATTCAACACTAGAATCGTTAGGAAGTAACGATTCAATATAATAGACAAATGCACAACAGAATTCCTATAAAATAATGACAATGTATAATTAAGTATATCTTAGGACATGAATTAAATACCCAAATATTGAAAAAAGTAAAGTTAGAGATAGGATATGAGCAAACTGTTAGATAATAAAGATAGTAAAGCATTCCACTAGAGAATTGAGAATGGCAAAAACATAAGCAAAGACTAAGTGCAAAGTTTATCACCTGTTTTAACGAAATATATGGAACTGAATTATGGATTTTTACATAATTCAGGATAAAAAAGATAAAATACGTTATCTTACATTTTGAATGATATAAAATGTATATTCTACGCTTCTAATAATATTAACGTTCCTAGAACCTTGTATAATTACATTGAAAAGAAAAATGTGTAATATTAATATTATATCGTGCTACTTAATATCTTAGCACTCAAAATCGTGGCATGGAAATTGTATAAAGAATACAAATCGCTATAAAGAGCATCGACTCGAACTCAACACCTCTACATGAATTTCAATTTTCTCTCCATTTAATTTAAAAAATTTCTCCATGTAAATTACAAGATGTAAAGCGAGAACATAGAGAGTTTAATGATTATTTCGTCTGAGTTTATTGAAAACAACAGCTAGAGTCTGGACAAACGACGAGATTCAGCAAAATACAACAGAACAACAACCTTCCTAGATTTTTAAATTATCAATAAAGTAATAAACTGCTAAAAAGACAGTGGCGGACTCTGACGTAATTTCAACCAATTTACTTTATTATCCAAACTCATTCAAATATTTATATCTTCAAAAGAATAGAAATGTTTATCGTGCACCTAATCTAGAAAATAAATAAAATGCATTTTAGACTTATTTCTAGATCTACTCAAACTAATTATAAAATAAATTTCATAGCATAACATTAATATTAATCAAAATTAACATACACTGGAGCCTTGACATCGCTTAGACTTAAAGTATTCTCATGTAAATCATCAATATCTGGTATCATTGGAATGTTATCATTTTCGTTATCTTCTGGAATATCATGAAATCGCTCCTGTTCGATGATATTCGATGATCCTTTTTTGAATTTAACGTCTTCGGCCCACATACCTGTTTTTATTCGAATGGGTGTTCCATTAATCTCATCAGCGTCAAGTTGAATAGTTTCGGATTCAACAGCTCGCCTACCTTGTTTTGGCATAACTCCCTTCAAGTTATATTATACATAAATGTAAATCAAAATTCTTAGCAAGTGTGTACATACTTTCATTGTTGCTAAATAATCAATCTCATCGTCCCAATTCATTTTATGTACAATACAAATATTGACTACAATTTTTACTGCAGGCTTATTTCAAGGAAATTGTAGATATCAAATAGTCAAATTGGGAAATTATATGGCCTATTTCATAGAAATATTTTGATAAGAAAATATTAACAGAAAATATGAGTGTAATTGTTTATAAACATTTGATAACGTAATACTTGTTTGTCACTAATATAATCAATTACCCGTAGCCTTACGGAAGGAAACTAGTTTATTCTACTCGCACTAACTAACCGTGACAGATCTATATCCTCCTCAATTATGGAGCTAGCCAATTATGAATTAGGGAGCTTAAAGTGTTTATTTGTATACAAGTAGTTACTTAACAACTCAACCTTGAATATCAACTCAACGCATCCGTTATGTCCTATTAAAAACAATGGCCAAGTAAAATTAATATACGTTTTTCGTTTTATGGTCAAGACAAAACAGCTGTTTTTTGAGAATTGTCGTGAACACATTGTAGCTCCCTCTACATTCCATTAGAAATCCAATTTAGTAGATTTCACACAAGTAATAAGTGTGAAAACCTACTTGTTAATCGAATATTTACTGTGTCTCTAAAATTAGAAATCAATGAGATATCGATCAAATAAATAAGTATTTGGAGAAATCGTGTAGTAGTTCAATTTAATCACGATTGCGCTTTTTATGCTAATTGTGCTTAAATTAGATGAAATACTCTATGAAATTTTCGGAAGTGCTTTGCAACTTCTTAAATCGTTTATAACAAATCGTGTAGACTATGTTGTAATCGAATAAAACGGACGTTATTTCTCTAATATCAACATTTGTCTTAGACATTGGGATTCCCGAAATCTAGGACTACTATATTTATAATAATTGTTGATGATCTAAGTAGTTTTTCTCAGCATAAACTTACTGTGGCAAATATGCGGATAATATTACATTGCTTTCAAGAGGGATACAATATCGATGAACTATTAATAGAAAGTAGTGAACACATAAATACGTAGAAAAGTGAAAATCAAATAAAAATTGCGGGTATGATTCAGTATGAGAATCTGAAGGGAGACTATTGAAGCTCACCAGGATGTGGCAAATTGATAACGATTTACGGCGAAACTGCTTATTTGTACAATGAGTTTATTTAGAAAGTGCTAAAAGATACAATGCAAGTAGGGAATAATGTCTGTGATTCAACCGAAAAAGGCGTACGTGAAAAAGACGATTTTTGAAGAAAAGCTAAGGTAAGACTTTATTTAGCATACTGCTATGTAAACTTACAAGTTCTCCTTATAGCATGACTTATAGTAATCTTAAACTACACTACTGTAATACTCAAACAAACTCTAGTACTATAGTACTAAATACTTATCCTATTAATGAATTTAACGAAAAATTCTCATCATAAAAATATTTCCACATTTCAAACATGGAAACATGTACTAGCCAATCCTATTTAGAAATTTTTTCTAATGAATGTTCTAGAAGAAAATTTATTAAAACGCCTCCCAACTAAATCCCAGTTTTTTCCATTTTTTTGCTCGTATCGAAAAAATAGTCTTATCTAAGTTGAAAAATATTACTAACATACTCTAAACCGCCCTATTTCGCCATATTGACTACTCATCAGGTATGTACGGTAGGTAGGCAAAATTAGGTTAGTTAGCCAACAGCTAGTATTGGTTACCATATACAAAAAAGGAGGTACTTTAGTATAAATTTTCATGTATGAACCAAATCCTTCTCTCCGTTTCTATCTCTTTCTCTCCCTCTCTCTCCTGTTTACATTTTAATTTATTATATCTATTTATTATGACGAATGTATTCTGTTTGGTGGCAGACAATGGCAAATAAAGACTATTTTATTTTATTTTTATTACTAACATACTAGAGTTTAGAGTGTACAATGCTTATAAAGCATGAAATTCAAATAATATACCATTTGTTAGGCAAAATTATGTTAGTTGGTTAGCTATATGTTAGCATATCCAAAACTTTACAGATTGATACTACCTTACAAAAGCATACTACCTTAAGTGATTGTACTAACAAGTACAATCACTGATGGTAGTATGCTTTTGTATACTTACTAGTAATCAACGGTGTATCTGAACAATATACCATCAATCTGAAAAGTTGGGGATATGCTAACATATAGCTAACCAATACTAGCTGTTGGCTAACTAACCTAATTTTGCCTACCTACCTACCGTACATACCTGATGAGCAGTCAATACGGCGAAATAGTGCGGTTTATAGTATGTTAGTAATATTTTTCAACTTTACAATTATTGAAGTTTACTCCACGTGATATTTGTTCGGTAGATCTAACTGTAGATAGGTAAGGTCATTGGGTGTGTAAGGGTTGATGGCACGACATGGTCAATATAGCCAACCCAAACGTCAACCTAGCCTGTTCGAGTGATGACTATGTCATCCGGTGCACCCTGCTATAAAACTAAAGAGGCTCTGGCGACCGAGTCACGGCGGTATAACCGTTCAACCTAGAACGAAGGAAATATCGTTCTAACTTTGACGTCCTATCAACCCGCACTGGCCAGCGTGATAGGAAATGGCTAAATTCCTCTCGATACAAAATTCAGCAGTGAACGAGAAAACAGGCTGTTTGATGATGATGATGATGAAGGTCATTGAACTCTATTGTACGTAACTGAAAGGGCAACCGGTTGCATCACAAGTGAAGCCATGTGAAAGTTAGGAAACCCGTTTAACAGTGTGTATCTCTATCTAGGCCAAGAATTATAATCAAAATCATTATTTATTTTTTAACGGAAAGAATAATTCATTACAAATGAAAAGCTTCAGAAACTGGAGTTTGACCATCACTTTCAATTATGCCACCATAATCACTGTATCTATAATACTTGTCTTCGTATACTCATGTTATCGAAAATAAATGCACTGCAATCTTTTAACTATGGCTCATTTTTCAAGTATTCAAAAACTTGAGATAAAAATCCTGTCTGGCAGTTAAGTTTGGAAATTCAAAGTCTAATTGTGCGAGGATTTGGTAAGTAAAAAATGTTGCCTAACGAATTTATATGCCATTGGCGAATAAAAATACAATGTTTGAGCACATGCTTTCATCAAAGTGCTATACGTTCTATGTTTTAAATGAACTTTTGAATTATTAAATTGATGAATAATAAGATCCATTGATAAGCTAGAAAAATAATTTTCCATTACACAAATAAAGTTGTCAGTGCTATGCCTCCGTGCCATTTTTTTGCATTGAAAAAATTGTTTTTATTTCGATGTCGTACTTTTTGTACGACATCGAAATTTTTATTTTATTGGTACGCTGTAGTAGCCGTGTGTCATTATTTATCAGTGTTTTAATGGGTGATGTCTGGTCACCCACTTTCAAAATTTTATATAAAAACGTGTAAATAAATTACATATAACTTCCACACAAAACTGTATTTTTACCGAGTTGGGGTAGACCTTCAGAATAAAGTGTCTGAAATATTCCACAATTGTTGTCAGATTCTTCATTAATCAAACGTCGTTTCGGAGGTTTTCTAGTTGAGATTTGTTGTCGCAGATGAATAGGAGAATTCAATCTGCTGGAACAGAATCTAGTTTCAGAATCTTTTTGTTTACAATTTCATAATCTTTTGCCAAAAAATGTTCACTGTACAATTTCTTCTATTTTGAAGGCATTCAATTCTTTCGTCTAACTGCTTGTATTCATTTTTGCAGAACTTGCGGTTGTTTAAAGGGAAATCTATGAAATTGTTTCAAAACAGACGTATAAAATTCATAACTTCCTTACTTACCCATAAAATATAATATTATTGCGTTTGCCAGCTACAATTGTGCACCATTGTTTTAAAAAGAAGAAAATTATGAATCAAAATAAATAGCAATCGTAATTGTACAACAGCCGCTATTTTCACTAATAGAACACCGCTAAACTTATGCCAACAGATAAGCTAGAGCGAAATAGAAACACTCAACAATATGTGTCCTTGTCGGCTTCAGCGCCTACAATGGTGTAGCTTGTGCGGATTACCATCTAGTTACGTACTATGGAGTTCATTGGGAAAGATTGATAGGTTATTTGCGTTTGAATGCTATGCAGCTGTATTGGCTTTAGGTTTATCACCGTATCTTATCATACATATCTCGGCTAATAATTGGAAAAAAAAGTACAAAAAATATAATTTCAAATACATATATTACCACTAGAACTATGAATATCAAATATAATCATATACAATATTAGGTACAGTATTTCCTTTTATAACATTTTGTGATGGTATTATGGAAGGACTTCAGGTAGCACATCGAGATTATTCTCAATCCACCAAGGAGCATGAACTGCAAGAGTAGTTCTAAAATATTATTATGCGGGGTCATTCCAACACATAAAGTTGTTAAAATCCAACTTTCAAACCCAGCATAGCTAAAAAATTTCCCATTCAATGCATCTTCTAATAATGTATGGGCTATATCATCTGAAGCAAAGAGACCAGCGGAACCAGATATAAGTTTCGTTTCATCAGGTTTATTCTGATTTTCCAATTCTAATCCAGGAGTATCGGTATCAGGTGGAACACATAGTGTCACACTTATATTAAAATCCCGCAATTCCATATGTAGAGATTCAGCTAATCCCCTTATAGCAAACTTAGTGCAAGAATATACTGAAAGACCGTAAATACCCAATAAACTGGCCTGTGAGCCTATAAGGACTAAAATGCCTTCTTTTCTTGGTTTCATCAATTTTATAACGTGATGTAATGGTAATATCGTTCCGTAAATATTTGTATTTATTAAATTGTCAATCTCAACGTGTGTAGCTTCATCAAAAATATTACATAACGCTAACCCGGCACAATTAACAAACATAAAAATAGGACGTTTCTGATCAATCGTTTCTATTTCTTGATCAATGCGAATTTTGTCACTTACGCTGCAACAGCTGTAAGCTATTTCTTGCTCTTTACTCACTATATACTGTTTAATTTCCTCGCAAGCTTGTATCAGCTTTTTAGCTGTTCTAGCTATTATGGTAACATGAGCACCTCTTTTAACAACCAATATTGCTAATGACTTGCCAATACCACTCGATCCACCGGTTATCACAACATGCTTCCCTTTTAAAGACACTTGATCTTTTTTACAGAATATTAAGTGTAAACATACGAAAATAATTAAATAGAATACAATTGCACTGTAAAAGTCTTGAAATGTTAAGATATTAGCAAATTGCGATATTATGTTTTGCAACATTTCAGTTAATTTTGAAATTGTGTACACTGTTTCTAATTATTTAACTTAAAACAAAACACTCGATTATATTTAAATTAAATTCACATCAAATCGTGTAAATACATACAATTCTTATTTGCATATTCAACATTATCATAATTTATAAAAAAATACTATTCACGATCACGCACAGTGAAAACAATGCATTCTTCTTCTTCTTCGCATTAGTCCATATTCTCAATTGGTATTGTGCGTGGTAATTGAGTTCGTGTGATCAACGCGGTGTAAGATTTATTCCTCGGTACATCCAGTGGCCTCGGTGTAAGATTTATTTATAATTATTAGAAAATGGCTTAATTTGTTTTGAATGAAATTCAGTTTAGAATTGTTTATTAAATTATTTATATTGTAGCCATTGAAACGAATTGTACTTCTTAATCAGTAAGAGTAAATGTGTACACAAAAGATAATGTAACTTACTCATAACATTTGTTTAAAACACATTACAAAAAAGAAATGTGTGGGTGAGTGCTGTAGCGTATTGTGCTTTAGCGCATAACAACCAATCCAGAGGTCTGCGGTTCAAGCATCAGCTTGGCCGAGACTATATATGAGGCTCATGGTCACTTAACAGTGACGTATCATGCACATCTATAGGAGTAGATGTAAAACTTCGGTCCAGTGTGTGCGGGTTGGTATGTACTATAAAGATTCCCCGCACAAGTTAATCAAGAAAAGTTGGTGGGCGGCAAAATTGTCTGACTTCCTTTCTGCCGGCTGTGGTGTGACAGAACTTTAAATATGCATAGACACACAGTAAAAAAATATATGTCTCGTCGATTGATGACGATCGAGCAAATTTAGAACACGCAAGCTCATATGACGCTGGTCCCACTTAACCATTGCTTACCATCAACAGCCAGTGATCAGTTTATAATTTCGAACGTGCTTGAAAGTTGGTGGATGGTTTATGTTGCTCGATGCATGTGCACTTGGGTAATTGCGATATTCATAGGCATTGGCAGATTAACAATCAGCTGTTTCTCTGTTTTCATTTTTTTTTTTTGGATTAAATTGCAAGCTTGTTAAACAACGTTTTTTTTTTGTAAAATGCTGATAGATTGATGCTTTTAGAAATAAATTTATTAATTGAATTAATTATATATAAATGTTTTTAACATGTCAAAATCAAGAACACATGTTTATTTGAGGTTACATTTATCATCTGATTGATGACAAGCGGTGGATCAGTGAGACCAACCTTATAATTTTTAATTAATGGTAGTACTCGCTATTGGTTGGTGGCTGTGGTTCAGTGGGACTGCCGCCTAATAGATGAAGTTAGAGCCACCATATTGGGACACTGTGTTGTTAGCTGTTGCCTTTAAATTAACCTAAATTTTATGTTATTTATTATATTTGATTGTTTAAACCGTGCTAATTAAATAAACTTTACTTTAAAGCAAAATTGAAGTTAATTAAAAAAAAATTGGTGCCCTGTGTTGCTTATGGATGCACGAATTATGCAAAAAATACTGTACAAAATAAAGAACAAAACATAACTTTTCACAGGTAATTTATTATATTTTTGGTAATCACAATAAAGTTTTAGTTTTGATTTATTACTAAAAACTTCATGGTTTACTAATAAATTATTTTATTAGTAAACCACGCTCGTATTTGTGTTCACAACACTTTATTTAAGGTATGAATTTTCTATAATATTTATTTTATCTTTCCAAAATAAATTTTAATTTTCTTTTAACAAAATTTTTATAAACTTATAGTAAATATTATCTATAGTTCAATTTCAATTAATATTGTTAGTTTGATGGTTCTTTTTAATATTGTAAAAAACTATTCAAATACATTTTTCTATAATAAAAGTTTTATGCATATACTTTGTGTGCGTGTGTGTCAGATAGAGATGGGCGATCGTTATACAAAATACTCTATAACTGTCAAGCAATGACAGTTTAAGTATTAATAGCACCCAAAATAGATAATACAGGATTCGGAAAAAAGCGAGTTGAAGTAAACGGTTGTTTTTTCCTGTGCGCTTTTTATTGTATTTAACCTCGTGCGCTTTTAATTTAAATACTTCCTTTTTTCTCGTGCATAATATCAAGTTAAATATCCTTTATATATTTCTTGTGTCCTGTGTTGTGTTTTCAAAATTTTTCCTTTGTTTTTGTGATAGCAGTTCCTGCGATTTAGAAAGGTTAGTAAAGGGGTGGAGATGGCAGGTCCCCGGAGCGTGGATCTGCCACAATTAGCTGCCCAGTTGTTGGGTAGCTCGAACGATGAACCTTCTTTTCAACCACCAGCAAAAATGACCAGACTTTCAGAGGTAGAAGTAGATAATAATTTCCCCATAGATCAAGATCAATCTTCCTCAAATATGTCAACTGATCGTAATACATATCCTGACTTTTTAAGGACTACCCAACGAAATATAATGCCCAGGACAAAGGGCCCTTTGAGGTATACATATCGTAATCGGATCGAAGGAACTTAATAGGAAAAACAGTGACAGAAAACAGAAAAAACAGTAATAGGAAAACAGTGACTTAATAGGAAAAACTTTAGTTAATGAAAAGGTCATGGGAGTACAAATGGTATCTAATATCCAAATCTATAGCTGCAGTTACCTTCTTTAATTATTTATGCGCGAATGAATTTCTTGTATCTAGTATACCGACTAGATATAACTACGAAACTAAACTTCCTCCTCACTTAACCTCTTGTAGAATTCTCGTTACAGATGTTTATGCGGACCTCTCCCCAGAGGAGATCCATAGAAACAGTGAATTTTTGAACTATAATATAGATATCCCAGTTTTCCATGTCAAGAGAATCCGGCATAGCCGGGTTACTAATGGTAGGGCTGAACGCTTTCCATCCAGAAATATTATCATCACACTCAGAGGTACTTTTCTGTCGATGGATATTGTTATATACAAAAGGATATTTAATACATATGTTCATATTCCGGCTGTAGCTCAATGTTTGAAATGTCTTGGATATCCGCATTTCAAAACTAATTGCAATAATGCCCCTAGGTGTAACAAGTGTGGTTTTTCTAATGAATTAGCTATGGTAGAATTACACAGCAGATCTTGTAATCAGAACAAATGTGTTTTTTTTGACGGAGACCACCACTTCACTGAGGACGGAGTATCGGATAGAATTTGTCCAGAATTCATTAGACAGCGCAACATTAAAGAGCATATGTCTATAAACAATGTTAAGGTTAAGGTTTTTCCCTGGGATAAAAACTAGGATACTCACGCTTTTTCTTTAAAAATAATTCCTTCCTCTTTAGCCCCCAAATCATTCCCTCACTTAAGCGACCAAAATATGCTTTCACAAATTACCAATATTCAAAAGAACAAACAAACTTATTCTTCTATTGCTTCTGAAACTCTCCTGGTCAATCGTATATTACCTGGGTTATATCTCGAAATAGAGGATTAAATTCCGAATACGCCTCGTTCTAAAAATTCGGCTAAAAGAATTACTTCTACCCCTTATCAACTATATCCTACAGCAGAGACGATCTTCATCGACAATACTGACCTCCCCCTTCCCGGATTCAGGTCGATTGAGAGGAGAGAGCGCCCTTCTCAACAAGACGAGGAAATTACCGAGGACTCTATGATTCCTAAGTTATCTTTTCTTCCTATACTCCTGACAGGAGAAAAATCTTTTCGAAACTGATTTCTTCTCTCCTTTCTGATTTTGTTTCATCCTCACGTCCTGGGGATGATATTCCCCTTTAATGAATTTAATGAAAATAGAGAATTTTGTGTTTAGCTTTTCATTGAAATTATTTACGATTTAGTTGTTTATTTCCTTTTGTTTAAAATTCATTAAATCATTGATAGATCTATTAGAATACCATTCCCCTCGTGCTAAGAAAGATATGAATTATAAAATTGTTCAATCGAACTGCAGGAGTCTTATATCAAATAAAATGGACGTTCTCTTTTTAATCAATTCTGAAAAACCGAATATAGTCTCTATCAATGAATCTTGGTTTAAACCGAACATTGTTTTTACATGTCCGGGTTTCAGGTCTTTAAGACAGGATCGGGCGGATGGTATAGCTCTATTTATAGAATTTAATATTTCCTATCAGGAAGTATACCCTAACCTAAACCGTCCTGGAAATAGCCAGGTTATGATTGTAGAAATTCATAATTTTTATTTGGTAAATATTTATATTCCCCCTAATATCTTCATCCAGGACCTCTTTTGTGAAAATTTGTTTAATATTATACGGAGTAAACCGTTCTTTTTTCTTGGGGATTGCAATAGCCGTCATCCTTATTGGGGTGCTGGGGTTGCTAATCCCAATGGTAGGAGACTATACAATTTCCTAATGGATTCTGATGTGTTTCTTTTAAATGATGGATCTCCCACTAGACTGGTGGCTCCGAATCAGAATGTTAGCGCTGTGGACATATCCCTGTGTTCCCCAAACTTAGCCCTTCTCTGTGAATGGAATATACTTTCAAATAGTTTTGGAAGTGACCATTTCCCAATTGTTATTCAATTCTCTCCTCACTTACCCTCTTCGTCTCAGACTCCTCCGACTTTTCCGACCCCCAGACTCGATTATAGAAAGACATGTTGGGAAAGTTTCAGAGAACGGTTGAATCAATGTGATATCCCTCAATCATCTGATTATTTAACTTTCGAAGCCTCTATTGTTAACACTTTGAAAGTAAATACACCGATTATTTTATCTAGAAAGGATTTCCCCCTTGTAGATGGTGGGATGAAGAGTGTGGAAAACTATTTTCTTTAAGAAATAGAGCTTATAAAACTTACAGCAGAAACCCGTCCAATTAATCTTATTTACATTTTAAACATTGCATGGCTATTACTCGTAAAACTTTTAGGGATAAAAAGATAAAATCATTTATTACTTTTTGTGAAAGTCTAAACAGAGAGTCAAGCTTGGGGGATGTTTGGAAATCTTTTAAGAGGTTTAAAGGAGTTTTTTCTCAAAAGAAAGTAACTCGTTTCTCTGTAACACTTGTGCCCGTCCTTTTGGATAAATTAGCTCAAGCCTTCTGCCCAAATGTAGATCAGTCCTTTATTTTCTCTTCTTCTTCTCTGGATAATCATGTCTTGGTATCTCCTA